>CM075304.1:4363191-4400917 GCA_037672795.1 Lagerstroemia speciosa | reverse complement strand
ACTAATATGCATATTAAAATCATAACATATTTTTAATTAAAAATTAAATAACATATTAAGAACATTGACTATTAATTAAAAATATATTGATAACATAATTCTCACACAAAAGAAAATTATAAAATTCATAAATAATTATATTATCATGAAAATAATTGCCATAACAAGTTGTTGATGCTCCCGATACTAGAAAATTTTTAATTTGCATTAAATGTAATTTTTATTTGGTGGATATTCTCTATAATTATATTAAGAGAATAATTTCATAAATAATATTATTTCTTTTTTTTTTTTTAAATATCAGATGAGTAGGTAAATTTATGTAATATTTCTGAAATAAATATTGAAAATATATGTTACTATATTTCTATCCTAAAAGATCAAAGATATGTGAATAAATATGTTTAGCAACTATACTGCTAAATTTGTGTCAAACATGATAATTAATAATTAAATTTATATATTATTTCCTTCAATAACATCATAAAATTTAAAAATTTTCATATATCAATTGAACTTTAATTATTTAAAAGATTGGCGAAATATGTCCAATGATGTAGTTGGTATTTTGCTAATAAAATGGGTTGGTAAATGCCAATAAAATACCAGTTATCATATCATCGATAAATTATCCAAAATAAATAAATTGCACAATATCATTGGCATTCTTTAATTAGCTCAAATATTTGTTGATAATTTATTAGAATTTTATCAATACAATAATGCAACATTTTTCAATAAATATTGGTGATGAGAATCATCCAAAATTTTTAAAAAACTGATCAGATCATCAGTATTTGATTAAAGTAAAATTTGAATAGTCCATACATATAAATTATCTCCTGTAATAATTTCAGAAGCTTTATATAAATTTTAATAACATAATTTACTTAGAAATATGTGTAACATTTCTGTCGGTAATTAATCGTGCAAAATACCAAGAAAATTCCATCCACCATGTCATCAGTAACTTAGTAAAATAAAAATCGAAAAGTTTCAATAAAGTTCAGACCAATTAATTGGTAGATAATTAGTAGCTAATATTTTTGTTGGTATCTTGTCAATAATTTATCAATATATTTATGTAATTATTTTCAACCGGTGAAAAGATCCTTGTTTTCAACAATTTGACCAAAATGCTTTGAAAAATTTATCGACAATATCTTTGTCAGTAATTATTTATCGATAAAAGTAAATTTTCTTGTTGTGAAAGAAGATGTATGATTAGGTTTTTTTAGGGGAAGTATTGGTACTTAAAATCAAGTAGGAGAGAGTGTGTGGGCAAGAAGTAAGAACAAAAACACACAATTATGTGAACAATGGTAAATAAATAAGGAAGAATTGAGAGCTAGAACCCTGAAATAAGGAGCACAATAATGGTCGAATGAGCAAGATTAGACAAGAAGAGGGGACAACGACAAAATCTAAGCTGCATCATCCCCCATTTAATGTTATATTTTTTTCCAATTTTGTTTTGCATGTTAATTTTACTCAATTTGGACATGGAGCCAAAATCTGTAGCTTGAAAATATTTGGTTGGTAATAGTTTGACTGATTTAAATAGGCAAGAAGAGACTCAACTATGGTATTTTGTTTGGTTATTGTCTAGTTTTTCCATCATATGATTTTCTTATATGAAATAAACATGAATGTGTGAAATTATGGTTGAATGGGTGGAAATTTGATTTCTTACAACAATTGGTTGGCTCTAGTTTTAATGGACAAAATTATGTTGCTTGAATATGTGAAATTAAATATGTTGAATGGTTGAAATGAGATTAATATGGCATGTATGACATTATATATATTGTGATGTGAGGTTATAGTTTTTGATTAGCAGTTGAATTTATGAAATTAGATACCTTGAAGGCAGAGTCAACATTGTTGAGCAGCATTACGGATTTATGACATGAATCTTTGATGAAGAGAATTATTATTATTATTATTATTATTATAATACCTGATCTGACCTTTAAGCATATATATTCAAATAACAAGGTGCATGTTTAGTAGATAAAGAAGTATTAGATAAGGTTCTCCATAAAGAGTTTATTTTTCGTATTTCATATAGTTAGTTGTGGCAAAAGATAATAAAGGTCATTGGTGGATAAAGTTGGAGGTGTGATGAAGAGAAAAATGTCAAAAAAAGCTACTGTGAGGAATAATCAAATGAGGTAATGGATAAACCTCTTGTTGGAGACTTGAAAGGTGCAAAATGCCCATGTGTGGAAGAAAAATTTGAGGTAACAATCTATGTACTAAAGAGTAGTTTGAATCGAGGTTGTTATGTTTCGTTGGTCACTTATCTTTATTATTTACATGTTGAACTATTAACAAGCTATTCTCCTAAATGCATAGCAAATTTGTTCACGTAATTTGATTATCAGAGGAAGAATTTACTAATAGAGTTAGTTTTTATTCGATTAATTTAACACGCTATTCTCATATATGACTACTGATGAAATAGTGTACATTTTTGGTTGAATATTTTGATTCCACGAATAGAAAATTAGTAATTTGTCGTATAAAGAAAAATTTGATTGAAATTGATGTTAATAAGTTAAATGGAGTTTAACTTTATTGGTGGGGATATTCCCATTGATAGTGGATAAGAAGATATTTGAGCTGATTATGAAGGATATGGGAGAATCTAGAAAGGCTTAATTTTCTACTTTAGAAATAAGGTTGTTAGATCGCAATATTGATATGATGAGCTTTCTTATAAAAGGATATTGACATTACATCTAGTTGGAGATACTTTATATTCAAAATTTAGATTGTTGACAAAGTGATTGAAAATATAATATTATAATATTTAATGTGATACGAAATGTGCATGCTCTTCCAATAATGCTCTTACTTCTTTTCCCCCATTTTCCACTCATTTTGAGTATACTTCCAAAAGAAGATGTAAACACTTTTCCACCAAAATTTGTGGACCCAAGAATAAATCTCTTCCCCAGAAAATTCATATTGACTCTACTTTAAATATTGTAAAGAGGATGTAAGTTCCAATTTTCCATCTATAATTTAAATTTTATACCCAACCAAACATAACCTTAGTCTAGCCGATAATTGTATACTTGTAGGCCTATACTCTTATCAATGACTTTAATATCGTTAATATCAATATCGGAAAAACCATGCCTTGAGTCATTCGTAGGAAGGTCTTCAAGATCGTCATTGAATTTTTTGTAATTCTTTTTTTCCCGATCTCTTCCCTATCCTTCTTCTAATCCTAAGGAAATCTCATCCACAATAGAAATTTTAAACTCTTTCATCTCATCCATTACCTCTACATTTATTTTATTCAACTTCTCTAGCATTTCGAATTTGAGATCTCCAATCTCTATCTTAATGTTTAAAATTCTCATTTTCAAATCCTACAGAACCAAATCATCCCAAATATCAATATGCCCAAGAAAAAATGTATGCAAGCTCAAATACAATAATCAGAACAATTTATTACTCCCTTAGCATCTTCCTTCAAATGAACGGATAGTATCAATTTAGAGGACAAAACTACTTACAAATATCGCAAAAGCAATGTCAAGTGTAATTATTCACACATCCAACAACAATATATGTACAATCTCATTTATAAACTTGCTCTCCTATCTTTGAAACCTCCTCACTTCCTAATAATGCCCGTCAGCTACTTTATTTCATTCTTCCTCCAGCGTTACAATCATGGTTGATGACGTTTACAATATGGGATCACCAAAGATCCCATGTAAATATTGTTAATATAAACTAACTGTTGCAAAAATCATTTGTATGATAACAATGGAGATCAATACCATCGTATATCTAAAACTAATAATAATTATTAATAATTTTATTATAGTAAAACACATATCGACAAAAAGAAAAGACATCAACCAATGTATTTCTGATGGGCAGTTTTGAACTGAAGTACTCCATCTACCAATTTTTCAAATATAAGCTTTGTTAAGTTATATGATTTTATTGTCTCAATATTTATTACAATAAATAAATTATTTTGACTAACTGTTGTGCTAATATTGAAAATAAGAGATGTCCAATTAGATATAAAATCAACATCCTTTTATAAGAATGTGTCCTCACCTTAATATTGCGATCTAACAACCTTATCTTTAAGCTAGACAATTGAATCTTGCTAGATCCTCCCATATCCTTCATAATTGGTTCAATGTCTTCATTTATACCATCAATGGTAATTTTCTTATCAATATAATTAAGTTCCATTAACTTCTAAACATCAATTTTAATCACACTTTTTTCTATATCATAAATTACTAATTTCCTCTTCATGTAATCAAAATATTAAACAAAAAATTTACACGATCTCCTTAGTTGTCGTAGATGAGAAACATGTATCGACCTTCCAAAACCTAACTTTATCAATACATTCTTTCTCTCATCATCAATTAATTAAATAAATTCATTATGAGTTTACAAGAACAATGTATTTAGAATTCAATATGTAAATTAGTTTAACAGTGTTTATTAACAATAATGATAAATGATCCATCAAACATAACAGGCTCGATTCAAATTACATCCCTAACACATAAAATCGTTACCTTCAATTCTTCAACACATAGACACGCCATACCTTTCAAATCCCCCACAAGAGCTTCATTTGTTGCACTCATTCTGTTCTTTCTCATCGTAACTTCTGTCTTTCTTGTCATCTTCCCATTCATCACATCTTCAACTTTATCTACCTTTGACTTTGTCTTATCTTTTTATATGAAATGTGCAAATTAAACACTACATGGAGCACCTTATCTAAAGCTTCTTTATCTATTGAACATGCTTATTGTTATTCGAATATATATGCTCAACGATTAGGTCAAATGTTATAATAAAAACTATTCTTGCCATCAAGCCATAAATTCTCAAATCTATAATACAGCTCAACAACATTAACTCTACCTTCAAGGTATCTAATTTCACAAATTCAAGCGTCTTACTTACAAACTTTGTTCACTTTATCTAGATAAAGCCAATGTCATCTGATAATACTCAACTACTCTAGTCTAGTATATCTAGATAAAGCCAATGCCATCTGATAGTACTCGACTACTCTAGTCTAGTACCTATTACACAAGAATTATAGACCTAATTGTGCCTTCAATAGTTGTTATGTGCTGTTCATGTTGGCAAGAAAGTACTCATCACTACCCCAAGTCCTTCTAAAGGTCTTCTAACTACTATCGGTGCTTAGGTCACCAATAGACTGATGATGTATTTTGTTTTTCTTCATCATTTATGCATTAGTTCTATGGTATGATAAAATATAGTTTGTATGATGGAGTAGAACTTTTAACTATTTATTTGTAAAAAGGTATCAGAAATGAGAAGTCATCCTTTCGATGTAGAAGAGTTGAGAGTTCTCATCTTTGAGCTTTCACCCAAGTTGTGTAGGATGAGCCACTGTAACCAATGCCATTATATAATTAAGTGATTGTAGTTGATAGTGAGAAATATATGATAATATCTTACCTGTATCGGTTTTTCAAGAAATTTCTGGTTAGAGGAAAGTTAATACTTTAAATAGAGAGGATGTAGCGAGTCTTATACCGAGTACAAGATGATATGATCAACATGACCAATAATAAGTTAAACTATGATGAAATGGAGAGAGACTTGAATTGAATCTGCAACTTTCTATTGATTTGGTTCATGATATATCTGATCTAATCTAATCAGCACTTAGCAACATGTCATTTACTATAAATATTATCTTATGAAATGATCCATTTTGGTATTAATTACAGGTTATGACTTTCAATAATAACATGGAGGACAACAAGTTCTAGAGTCTGAATGGTAAGTTTATCATAGATATTTTGAATTAGCAAGAGGTATGACAAATACTAGCAACTCATATTTATACAATTTTTAATAGAATAATTGGCCAAATAAGTTAAATGTGGTTCATTTACTGTGTAGTTGTACCTCACGCTTCATGTTAATAGCTCGCACTTGATTTTACAGGTACTAAGAATGACGGACAATAAATGTTTGGTGGTTGATACCTTGGATCCTTTGACATATGCAAGAGAGAGATAATGACTATTTGTCAATAATTAGTAAGAGTATTTGTAGGCTTGTGCATTTGCAATTAATTTTACGTACAACATATATACATGATGTTTATATTGTGTTATAGCTTTTAATTATAGATGAGTATTTGAGAAACAATGATTACATACATGTGGATATATAGGTACATTCATGCCGATTGCCCATTGAGTTTCCCTATTATGTCATTGATTAAGTAGCTCTGAATAGGAAGTTAACACTCATTGGTTAGAATCCTTAATTGTGATGATCAAACATTTTATCTTCTATATCTTGTAATAAGTACGTACTTAATTGTAATGACAATTGAAAGATATATATCATAAAATTTATGGAGTGTTGTCGCACCTAGTATGACACATTTGGCATGGTAAGTTAAAAGTAACAAAGTAATGTGTCAAATTATTATTCCCATGTTAAATTTTGTTGGGCTGTGTTTGTTTGAAGCTGTGAAAGATGACATATGCGGATCAATTTAAGATTTTTAATTTATGAAAGAAAAATATTAATTTTGAAGCAGTAAATAAGATGAATAGACAACATGCAATAATTAAGGAGAGAATTCTGTCCAACAAGTAGAAAGGGAGGAAAAAGATGTAACCGATCTGGATAGACTGAGCAATCAACTTGTTCTTGTATATTAATTGATATGTATTCATTTTTAAACTTGACTGTTGTTGGATGTTGAAGAAAATGTACACAATCTACATTTCCATGTGTATTGTATATACTTTATTTTATATAGAAATGACATCCAGTGTGCTGTACATATTGTACTATCTTAGAGAAGGGATCGATTATAGATGTGGCATTTAAAGATAAATGTAATAGCTAACATCTATAATTTAAGTTGGCATCACTGTTCATCATAAAAAAAGTGATCAATGTCTAGTGATATCACTATTCCCATCGTGCAATTAGAAAATAAATGGTTTAATGTCAAGGAAGCTTAGAGATAGTTGAAAAAATTATAAGTTAAATCAGTAAACGAGAAATTGTTTCTCATGAATTGGAAGAAAATGGATGGGCTAAATATAAATTTATGGAAGTACATTCTTGAATTGAGCCCATATGGGATAGGTGAGGATGTTAATCCTACATGGAAGAGGAAAAAAAATAATTACAAATAATGTTGGTAGAAGATCTAAAATCATAATTAAACTCAATATCAAGCCTAATAATTTGGCAAATCTTAATCAGATTTGATATCGTGCCTAATAATCTAGTAACGATTAGATTTGTACCTTAATTGTTAGCAATTGACAAATTTCCTTTATAGAGCTCTTTGTTCAAAGCTGTAAACAAAAACTCTCTAATTTTTATGCGTAGTTTTCAAGTGGGGTTCTATCACTGTGGGGTCTGCTTGAAAGATTCAAGTTCGATACTACTTATATCTATGTCATTGTTGTATCCTAGGAGACTAACGTCCACGTGTACTTAGTGCGATCGAGAGGGGGCGAATTTGGCTTAAGGAAACTATAACTGTCATAGGCCCCGATATTTACTAAAGTTTATCTTTTCATATTTTGATTCAATTTAGTTATTTTATTTTATGTTATTATATTTTCTAACACGAATATGTATTCTGAAATTAACTATTTTTGTTATTTTATTTCTTATTTATAATTGTGGCCACCTGAGATGATAATAGAGATGTGCTTAAACATGATTCCTGTAATGTATCTAGTCAGCCAATCAAACCAAAATATAATAGATACCTATATTTATACATATAATTTTACATGATACTAGTTTCGGCTTCGCCGGTCATTAAAAAATCTAGCAATGTGATATAGTACTAAGAATAAAAAATCTTATTCAAAAAAAGAGGTAGATCAATTCTTTTACCACCACGGTTCCCGTGGATGCACCTTAGGACTATATAATCATAGGATGCTTGTCAACCTTCTAACAACATCTTTAGAATCCCTGTGTTATTGCATCGTTAGTCACACTAGAATTAAATAAATCATTTAATTTCAAGGAAATGTAGAGATGTGCTCAAAATGTTTCATATAATGCATCTAGTCATTGAATCAAACCATCATACAAAGGATAGCCATCTTTATACCTATAACTCCACATGATACTAGCTCTAACTTCACAGGTCATTTAACCACCTAGCAATTTTGATGCAATATACCTAGAATCAGAAATCCTTTTTTAGAAAAGTGGTAAATCAAGTCTTTTACTATCACAGCTATTGCGGAGGCACCTTAGGACGATTTAATCCTAGGATGCATGTCAACCTTCTAACAATATCTCTAGGATCCATGTGTTATTACATCATTAGTCATGTTGGCAGCACCTCAATTTGCCTAGAGGAAATTTGCCCGAGCACGATGTGATTTCCCTCGTACAGCAAATATTATTGTATCTACATATTCATATTTATTAGAAATAATTGGAATAGAATTGAGATTGCATCATTACCCTTTAGTAAAATTTGATTCTTACTTTCTGGCAAGTGGGTTCCTTGAAGGATCTATGATTGTTTATTGGATGGTTATATACATTAGGGCAACATTTCGATGGAGCTTTACTAAGGCAGAAGTATGGCTTGATAATTTGGGAAACTTCACAATTAGATCATCTACATGTACTTCTACTTCTTCATGGATCATGTTAGGGAGCAAAGTGATAGTCATCCTTTAACACTTGACCCAGGAATTCTTCAACTCGAACAATATCATGAAGTAGTAGTGTTGTTAAACATGTCTTGAATTTTTATGATGTAACCTAGTGTAAAATTTGAATCGGATTAAAATTTTATGAGACCAAATATGGATTAGGTATTTTTAAGGTAAGAGCATATGGCTCTTCATTGTATTTAAAAAGTTAGTTTTGGATCTCACATTCTGGACGTTCTAGTGAAAATCGTTTCTCTACCTTTGCCTATGGAACTACAAACAACATTCCACTATCTCGAATCATGTATATAATATGCCAAATTCTCTTCTCCCTTCCTTAGTATTCGTTATTCTTTTGAGCCAATTCCTAACAAGTATATGCCCTATTTAGTCATGAAAAATGTCTTCAACTTGTCTTTCTTTTACCAACAGGATTTGATTATAGCAGAAAAATCATCCATTGATAAAAACATTTGGCTATTCATTGATATCCACAAGGATGTCAATGTGTTATTGTAAGAAATCGTCTTTCGAATGTGCCGTATTCAAATCCTGAGAGTCTATGCACATGTAGAGTTTTCCATCCTTTTTAAGGATGGATACAATATTGGCAATCCAATACAAGTATGTTTGACTACCTCCAAGAATCATGCATTGATTTGCGTCTCTACTTTGGTCTAATTTGATAAGCCTATTCCAAGTTCTACTTGACTGAACTGACATTTGATAGTAGAGTATCATGCATTCGACTATCTCTCTATTTATGTTTGTCATGTTTTTGTAAGACTAGGTAAAAACCTTCTAATGCCATCTTAGTACCAATATTTCTTCCCATTGGATTTTGTTTAATGCCCCAATAGATTTGTCTCTTTAGGTTCTTCTAGAGTTCCCGAGGGTCATGGTTCATTTTTTTAATAGATATTTGCGAGATTAAGTTATTATTTATTATTAGTGATTGTGTTTGTATCATTCGTGAAACCTAGAAGCCTACTGAAGTCATTTGAGTAAGTGAAAATCTCATATTCACTCATCGGTAGAGCCAAGGGTTTGCCTAGAGCATACATAGGAACAATCACTTGTGCAACCATATCGGGATTTTGGATGTTGAGTTGGAAAACTTGGTGACAACGCTCGGGAACATGTTCTCTTCAAGCACGGCAAAGCATCCACTTGTATTCTCTTAGATCCCTTAACTTTCTTCATTGAACATAGTGGGGCAGTAGATGATTTCTTTCTCTTCTTCTTCACTAGGTTCTCTTTTTCCAGCCTCATGAGATTTACTCATCATTTCTTCATCCTACCTTGGGGTACTGTCTCTAGCCTTCCTTTTAAGACTTCTAAGATTGGTGAGCGTCTCAAACTCAAGAGATGCCTATCCTTGGCAGAAATAGAACTTCCATGATAATCCGCGGTAAGATTCTTTTCTCCTCCCTTTATAAACCTCCCTTTTGGTCCATGCAAGTACTGATATACCCATCATTGTGCAATTTAGAATCAACGAATTTTGTATCGAAGCCCCACTGCATCGATTTAGATACGGGGCATGCCAATTTTACGGGACCTTTATTAGCTCTTTCCCAAACATTTTCTTGTTTGGAAAATCCATCTTTTCAAATATTTGAATTACTGTCAAGTTGATGTAGGATAGGGTGCCATTTATATCATCTTCTTTGTTGAAGATGACAATTTGAAACCCTTGTAGAGCAGACCATTTCTTTATCTTGGTCATTGGAACATCTTTGGAGGGACGCCCAATAGCACCACATCTACCTTCTTATTAACCAGGATCTCAACAGTTTGGTGGACAATGGAAGGAATGTTGCCAAGCGGGTGGTACCACACTATCCTAACAACAAGCCGTAAGAGGCTAGTATGTAGGGTATGTCAAACTCCATCTCAAATGTCACAGTGCCAAAAGCAAGTGGAGCCACAAAGATGCCAAGCACTTCCCATCATGAGTTGTTGTATACTCGAGTAGACGATGGTGTGAGTTGAATATCTGACTTGGTCAGTCCAACTCCCTTAATAGTTAATAGTATGCAAAAAGCACACATTCAAGGCCAAACCTCCATCAATTAACACCTTGTAGGCGTCTATTCCATACGTGATTTTGAACCTTATTGATGACATCTCTAAGTCTTTTAAAGATATGAAGGGTGGCTCGATTGGGTAACTAGCCCCATGGTTTTTACCAAGTATCCAGATGTCACATTGATAGGGACCCAGAACTCAGTGTCAATCAAGTATCAATAAATGTCATCAATAAATGTTGATAGGTGATCCAATGATGGCTACATTACAAGGAATATTATCCATAGATAAGAAAAAAATTCTTAGTTCGACTGAATTCATGAATGTTGTGATGAATTTGATTAAGAAACATTTCTTATTAGAAAAAAATGTGACATCATTTTTTAAAAAGTGAATACTATTAATGGATTAAAAAAATATGATGAACACTTTTTATTGACATATCAAGTCATCATTGGTCAATTCATGAATAATGTGATGAACTTGACTCAGATAAGAATCACGGATGATAAAGAGGAAAAAATATCACAATCTCATCTCAGTGGTTTTATCAAGGCTGAGACATTGAAGGATCTGTGCCTATGGACCCATATTTTACGTAAGTAAAAGTTTATGGGGCAAAATTAACAATTGAGTAAATTAACAATTTAGTCCTTGAGAGATGGACTTTTCCTCACTTGAGTCCTTTAGTGATTTTTTGCCTCAATTGACTCCTTCAGATATGCATTTTTCATCAGTTGAGTCCTTAAATGGGTTTTTTGCCTCAATTATACCCTTTTGGTGTATCAATTAGGTCCCTCATGGTCGTATAATTTGTGAAAAATGTCGACTGATCCGTAGGAGGGGGCGAACAACCGCTATGTATATCTTATTTCCCATACAAGGTGCGTAGCTACTTCATAACATACGCATGGTAACCATTAGAGCCAACGAAATTGGTAATATTATCCGTGAACGGATTGAGCAATATAATAGAGAAGTAAAGGTTGTAAATACCGGTACCGTACTTCAAGTAGGCAACTTCAATTAGGTTCCTCATGGTATCAATTAGGTCCCTCATGGGTTCAATTAGGTCCCTAAGTTAAATTGAATACTAACGGCGTGATTATACTATCAATCAGGTCCCTCTCTCTATTTATTTTTTTTCAATCTAGTCCTCCCACAAATTGATTATTATATTACCAATTAGATCCCATCTTAATTTCTTTTTTTCAATTAGGTCCATCATAAATTTTTTATTTTTTAAATAACATTTTTTTCAATAACTTGACATTCAGAATAATATTTTTAAATAAAAATTTAAAAATAAAAATCTTAAAATTTTCAAATTAGAAAAAATTTCAAAAAATTTGGAAAAATTCATCAAAAAGATAATAAAATATAGGAACACTAAAAAAAATATTCAAAATATATAAAAGAATGAAGAGCTTGAAAAACTTTTAAAATTTGTGAAAAATATAAAAATTTGGAAATTTTTTATATTTTATAAAAATAAAGAAATATATAAAATAAGGAAATTTTAAAAATAATGTAGAAAAATATAAAAATTTCAATAACATAAATAAAAATTTTAAATTATATGTTCAAAATACATAAAAAAATTCTTTTTTAAATTAAGAAAGCTTAAAAATAAATAAAAAATTTATTAAATTATGAAGGGTATAAAAGCTTAAAAAACCAAAAAACTTTCATAAAATAAAAAACTAAAATTTTCCAAAATCATGAAAATTTGAAATTATTCATAAAATTAGAAATTTATAAAAATTTAAAAAATGTAGAATATTATAAAGATTGCACAAGATATATAGGGGCATGCAACCGAACCAGTTCGAGGATAACCGAACTAGTTAGAACCGGTTCTCCCCGAGCCGGTTCTATTTTGGTGGAATTTTTTAGAGAAAAATGGTTCGGTTAATTTTTAAGTGTAATTGATGCGGTTAACCAATTTGAACTGAACCGAATTGGTCTTAATTTAAAAACCAATTCAATCCGGTTCGATCAGAATTGAATCGTTCCAAAACCAATTCAATTTGATCCGAATCATTTTTGAACCGAACCCAACCATTCCAAATCCAATTCGGTTTGGTTTGAACCGATTTAAAATCGTGTCGAACCTTTGTAAAACCAATTCGGTTCGAACTGTTTAACCGAATTGATTTAAAACAATGCAGTTTTTTTCAATATAAACTGGTTCAGTTCTTTGCCTAATGTGCCAAACCGATCTGGTTCTTTTGGTTCTGTTCAGTTTGAAATCAGTTCAGTCCCGAATCGATTTTTTGCACACCCCCTGAAGATATATATTGCAAACGAGGTGGACTAATATTTTATTGTCATAGGTGACATAAAGAGATACTTACAGGAAAGATAAAAAATTTCTAAAATCTTCTAAAATTTTTCATAATACGGAAGTGATGGACAAGTATTTTATATTTATTTTTTAAAATTTTATAGAATATTTTAAAATTATGTAAAAATTTCTAGAATTTTCTTAAGGTTTTTAAAAAATTTTAGAAATTTCTAAATAGATTTAAAAAATTTTAGGAAATTATCCAAAAAATTTTAGGAAATTATCCAAAAATTTTAGAATTTTTGAAAGTTATTTAAAAAATTTTTTTTACTGTTATTTAAAAAAATTAGAATTTTTACAATTATTTAAAAAAAATTAGAATTTTTAAAATTTTCAAGAATTTTTTAAAATTATTTGAAAATTTTTTAAAATTGTCTAAGGACCCAAATGATGCAAAATTCATCTCGGAGGGACGAAATTGCAAGTATTTTCATCAAAATTGACAGAAAAGTTAACGGAGAATCACTTAGGGGCCAAATTGATACCACGATGGACCAAATTGATACTACGAGGGACTCAATTGATACCATGGGGAACCCAATTGATACCATGAGGGACTCAACTGATAAAAATGCATATGTGAGGGAGTCAACTGAAGTAAAAAATCTCTAAGGGATCCAAGTGACGAAAAGTCCATCGCCTGAGAACTAAATTGTTAATTTAGTCATTAACAATCCGTTAAAGTTTATCAGCGTATCCGCCACTTGGCGCTCAGGCAACTGCTCTCCTCCTTGAGTGGCGGCGAAGGCTTCTTCTCGCCTCCTCTTCTCCAGCCGCTGCCTTCTTATCTCAGAGCAGAAAATATGGAACCCTAAAATCAAGAAAATTTCCCCGATTTTCATTTTCAGCCTGGCAATGGACTCCTCGGACCTTAGCAGCGAAGGAGACAGTCCTTTCTACGACGCCAGCGACGCCTTCCCTTTCTCCGATTGCGTCGATTTCGACTGGTCGGAGCAGCCTTCTCCGGCTCCCTCTGCAATTCTGAGGAGGCGCAGGCCTTCTCTTGATTCCAAGCAAAATGAGGGTCATGTTACTAAGCTGAACACAGATCGGGACCCAGCCGGCTCAACCCCTGTTCCCCCAACCTTGAGTATTGATGATAAGGATGATTCTTCAACCACGACGACTGCGAATGGCGAACGAATTCGTGATTCTCTCGAGTCTACAAGTGTGGATGCGCAGACGCATGAAGGATCTGTGGTTACTGAGGTGGACGGGGTCCCGGTTGGTGAATTGGTCGAGTCAGTTAGTGCGCCCAGCGACAATGAAGCTCCACTGTCTAGTCTCCTCATATACCTGGTTGAATTTTTAATCAAAGCGATTGGGTTTCAGTTCAGTCTCCTGATTAAAATGTTAACTTTCCCTTTCTGGTGCGTACATTCATCTTTTCTGTTCATTATGGATCCCTTTTCTGCGATGAGGCACGGCCGAGATTATATAGCTGGAAAGCTGTCGAGTTTGTGCAACACGATGTGGGAGGGTGTGAGTCCCTTCATATATCAATGGTTGAAGGAACACGAATCAATCTGGAAGCTTGTGTCGAGATTTGGGTGGGGATTATTTTGGGCAATTTACGTCTGCTCCATGTTGTTTGGCTTAATGATCACTGCAACTTTGGTTACTGGATTTATAATGAGGTGTTTGGTCGAGGAGCCTATAAGGATAGAGGAAAAGTTGAATTTTGATTACACCAAGCACCATCCTGTTGCTTATGTTCCAGTGGTTTCATGCGGTGCTGTTGATTCTGGGGCGAAGTTTAAGGAATTGGCTCAAATTAGGAGCAGTCAGCAGTCACGGGTTATTCTGCCTAATCAAAAGCTGGAGGCCACTGTATCCTTAACATTGCCTGAATCAGAGTATAACAAAAACCTCGGGATCTTTCAGGTATGTGCTTTATCATTTAATCTAGATACCTTCGACAAGTGGTATGTTTTGAATGTTTTTATTCTATGAAGCTATTGTAGTTTCATGAATTTAGTAAAGCCTTTTTCAGCAAAGGAGATCTAACTGAATGTCAATTGCATGGTTTGAAGATCAGAGTAGATTTCCTGTCTTCCAATGGTCAAACACTTGCAAGTTCAACCCATCCATGCATGTTGCTCTTCAAAAGCGAGCCTGTACGCCTTGTGTTGACAATGCTTAAGATTGCTCCTCTACTTGCTGGATATATGTCAGAGTCGCAGACCATTAAGGTGAAGTTCCAGGGTTTTACTGAAGGCAACATGCCTACTTCCTGCATAAGGGTGCTGGTAGAACAACGCGCAGAATACCATCCTGGAGCTGGAATTCCAGAAATCTATGGTGCGACTTTTGTCCTAGAGTCTGAACTGCCTTTACTGAGAAGGATCCTTTGGTATTGGAGAAAAACCATCTTTATATGGACTGTGATGGTTTCATTTACAATGGAGTTGCTCTTTATTCTGCTCTTCTGTAGGCCAGTTATTCTTCCTAGAACAAAGCAGAGGAGCACTTCCACAGAGACTCATGCTGCCAATGCTTGAAATGATTCCGTAGTTCGATTATTTTGTATAAAGAAGCTTCTATGCACAAAAGTCAGTTTTTATACCTTTTCAACCCTCCCTCAATAGGCAGCTTGTTCCACTATACAGCAACATTGAGCTTGCAAAGTGTTTCATTTTTGATCGCTCAACCATCTCCGTCACTTGGGAAGTAATATCTGTGACATATGGGTACATCATCTCTAGAAGATTACAGTTAAGTTCAGTGGCTATGCCCATGATGCCTCCTAAACTTAGATGTGGGATCTCAATTCAACACAGGGCAGGTAGATGCAATGTATAAATTTTATTGCTTTTAGGTTTTTGTTCTTGAATTCCATTATGTAACCTTGAAGAGGAAGTAAGCACGGTGGATGTTGCAAGTCCATGAAATTGTGAAGAGCTATTCTGGTGTAGCTTATGTATCCGAATATCTGATTGCAAGGAAGATCCTTCCTTGATTCCCTGTTATTTATCATTTTTATGAATAAATAGATTTAAATAAAGAGAGTCATTATCATGTAAATACAGGTGTTGAAAATTATAATCACATTTTGAAAAATTAGTAAGAAAGTTCAAAAGATAAAAAAGAGTTGCATTCCGAGTTTTGAGTTCAACTTTCAATCTATCGTAAGCACTTGGGCATGATCTAGATTTCTAAGTGGACATCCTGGGAAATAATCATCGATTTCATATAAGGCTCTGAGTAGTTTAGCCCTCTAGGGAAATGCTCCTCCCCTCTCTTTTGTAAGTCAAATTGGAATGTTTATTTAATTTTTTATATCGTGGGCTTCATATAAAAAAATTATTTAGCGTAATATGTGATAGTTTGATGATATTCACATCTTAAATACACTTTTTTTGGCTTAGATCGAGACTAATAATTAAATTTTAAGTAATTCTCATATCTTTTAGAAGTTGTGTTGCATTTATTAGATTATGATTCTTGATCTGAACTCGATGGATCGTAAGGTATGCTTGTTTGTCTTGGTTCTTTTCCGGTTTTCTTGGTGGGGGTGCATCGGGAGGCCAAGTCGAGACTTGAAGAGAAGGACAAGAACGAATGAAATATGGCTAAACCGACAAAACATGATTACTCCCGAATTTGAATCATTGGAAATATAGCAAATTATATATCAATAAAAAACTCATCCATTAAAAAAATTCTGACGAATCAAACGGATTGTAAACTAGAGATAAAATTAAGGAATTAGGAAAAAAAAAGAAAAAAAATATAGAAATGGGCGGAGACTGTTAGGGTCTATACTGAGATTTTGCCTTGTTCTGTCCGATCTTGTTAGAATGATTTCTCTTGCGCATTTCAATGTATTTTTAAGTGTTTGAGGACCCGAGATTAAAGGATGCGACAGAGACTAGGTGAGAACATTTAGGAGAAGATTTGAATTTTTTTTTTCAAACATATTTGATATATATAAAGAAAATAGTCGAGGTTATTCTCTTCCTTTCTTTTGACCTCCATCCAAAAAAAGAGTTAGGGTTTGAGCGAAAGGGAAATGAAGGAAATATTTTTGTATACTATTTGAATGCCATTTTTAAAAGATATTAAGGGGAATAAAAGTAAAATATTTACCTCAGTTCTCTTCCAAAAGTTCATTTTCTTTAAAATTCAAATTGAGGTTGAATAGAGGTGGAAGGGTTAAAATGAAAATTTTCCAAGTTGTCCTTTTTTGTTAAGAAACTCCTATAGAAAAATAACAGTCAATTAACAGGATTTTTTTCCTCTCCGCACCCTTCCCTTTCCAACATTAAGCACATCCAAACAACATTAAAAATTTTTAATCCATTTCCCAATATTCTCTTTCTTTCGTTTGACCTCCATCCGAGGAAAGGGATAGGATTTGAGCAAGGACGATCGCCCAACCAAAGCAAAGAGAAGAAGGAACTTTCTTAGCATTGTTCGAGACAACATCGAGAGATCAAGTATGATCTAGATTCTATTTCTTTATTTCTTTTCTCTTATTCAAATTCTTATATATTTAGTTATGGGTCGTGGTGCATTTATTTCTTTGAGTATGAACTAGACCCTCATTTTCTCGGAATCAATGAATTTCTAATTGATTTCCTAAATCCATGTCAACTTCTTATATTTACGGGTTTATTTATTTAATGTTATAAGTTAATTTGTGCTTAAATACTTTCGAATGGTCTGACCATTCTAGTATAGATTATTAGGATAAATTGATGAACTTGAGAGGGAAATTCTAATAGAATGATTAAGATAACTCGTACCATGATGTTGGGGTTATTTTTGAGAAATATTAAGATATTAGCCGATCAACCTAGGTACTCGATCGGAGTTAGATCATAATAGGTTTCCTCATAATAAATGCCTACAGATAACATGATAGTATTTTGAAAGTAAGTACGTTCTTTTTGTATCGAGATATGGGCAAGGAGATAACCGCTTTCTAAGATAATAACAAGTAAACGACCGATATCATAATGATATACCTGATTAGGAATAGAATTAGATTAGATTGTGAACTTGAGGAGTTTTGCTCGACTGAGTGATTGATTTTTTGCATTCTTTGTACACTTTTGCTTTCTTATTTACTCTCTCTATTTTCCATTTGTTTTGGCTTAGATTAGCTGTTACAAGTTTAGTGATTAGTGGATTAATGCTTTTGAAATACTCGTGGAAGCTATACCACACGCTCATCCTATATTGCTTGATGTGTGTATTTGCATGCTCTTATATAAAGTATACACACACAAGGAAATGACCTGTAGGCTGTAGGCGATCGACTTTTACATTTACCAATTTGTCCTGATTTTCATAACAACTGTCTAGTGGGCTTGCTTTTCTTCTTATTCTCTTACAAGAGCTCATTGGACTTTCCATATCTTATGTGAAATTATTAGGGCACTGGGCATTACTCTGTGGGTATGTATGATTATTAATTAAGGTTGGTTATACTGTCAAGTTATGCGCTTGGTGTGCATGATTCTGATGGTGTGTCATCAGTAAGTGTTATAGGTGGTCTCTCATTTCTCCTCAACATGCTTTAACTTGTGATCACTCTGTGGGTTGAGTCAACTTCTAGTTGATCTATCGATACTTTAAAACAAGGAAATAAAATCGGCGTAACAACCCAATTGCTCCTTCAACACTCAAGTTAGTTAACTGATGCAAGACGAAACAAAGAGGGGATACAAAAGTGCTGAAGTATCACAAAAACATATTATAAGCATAATAATAGCATGTACCTACATGGAGGTAAAAGATCGCCTTTGGGTCATCGGCTAGTTATTTTGTGCCACATTGTAGTTTATGAAGGCAATTCTGGGTGAGGAGACAAAGACAATTTTGTCCCTTGGTGATGATTGATGGGATGATTTTCCTTACCATTTGTTTGGATGAATGTGAATAGAGGGAAAGGGAAGGGAAGGGAAAGGAACCGAAAGGCAATGAGAAGAAGGGGAGGAAATATTTACTTATTCCAATGTATTATGTCCAACGTGAAAATTTCCGACTTGAGAAGCTACAACGGGTTCAGGCACGCATGAGGTCTAGTTTCGGAATTTAATTGAGTTTGCAGTTAGAGTCACCACTTATAATTCAAGAACAAATCCTAAGGTTGATCCAAAATATATTATTTATCTAAAGGAACATGATACTAGTCGCCCAAAACTAGTACCCACCGATAAGTATAAATCATTTGTTTACTTGCACGTTTTAATTCATCCAATTGTTACCTAATCAAAGTTCAAATTAATAGTTCAACAGGAGGCCCCATGATCGTACTAGGATAATAGCATGCCACTCATCCTATTCTACGTGTAGAATGTAAAGGGTTCCACTATGATTATTGTAAACATTCTTCATCTCTCTCTTGCACACATACTATCTACCCATTACGATTGTGCACTCAAATATATTGAAATTCACAAGTCCTGGTAAGCAATGCAGCAAGTAATCAATGAGCTATATTTGGTATTGTGAAATTCAAGGATGAGAAGAAAAGGTAGAAAGCTATTTTATTTTGGCAGAAAAATTAGTAAGATTTATTTTGAAAATGGAGATTTTAGGGATTTTAGATTATTGTGAAATTATAAATTGTATTTTTAGAAGAAATACATCTTTTTATTCTCCATTTAGTGTTGGATCACTTGGAACCATGGGAAGCTATCCAAGGTGAAGAGGAGGAAAAAGAGGAAGTTGACGGCAAATCGTGGATGAGCTCAAAAGATCACAACTCCAATTTTGCAATTAGAATTTTTTCTTCTCTTCTTTCTTATTTTATATTGCTCTTATAGTCGGAAGGTAATGGATGGCCCCCAAGGGTGTGAGGTGTGTAGACAAATGGCACCAGGATATTAGGTGGAAGATTGATATTGATTATTTCACAGGGTCACGGTATCATCGGAAAGCAGAGTATCGATACCGTCATAACTTTGCCGTAGAGGGAATGCGACCCCATGACTATTGTTTGTTATGATTGCTTTCTTGCATTGCATATATCATGTTTTAGCACATTGGTTTGATGTTCTTCTTGTTGTGTGAATATGTAAATATAATTGTCAAGAAATTATATTTATAACATTATTCTACTCTATAAATCTGTACTCACTGAGCCCGCAGCTCACCCTACAATATTTTCTTTTTAGCTAAGTAGAAGAAGGACGAACTGCTGGAATTACTATTTTGGTTCGAGGATCAGTGTAGGCTTCTTGTAGATAGATATTGGGTATGTAAGTTAGATGTATAATCATTTTGTATATAATGGTACGACCTGAATTTTTTGTGGAGATGGTTTTTTGTTAGTAGAAAAATGGATTATGGTTGTGAATATGATGCAGGAGTATATGCCATTTTAATGAATATTACAACAGCTTTTTTATGATCTGGAATATCGTAAAAATAAAGGGAAACTTTTTCAAATTTTTGGATCGTGACAATAACTCAATCATTCAAGTGCATACGTAGACAAGAATCACTTTAGAAATAGACCGAGAGAAGATGTTAATCCTAGGTATATCAAAATTGACTGATTTCTGATTATTTTATTTAACTGCTCTTAGGTTACTATTTTCTAGTCTTCACATTCAATTATCTAGATAAAAATAGACTTTTTACTTTTAGAAATTAGAAGATTTCTTAATATGATCTCTGTTGAAATGATACTGACTTACCACTTTATTACTTATTTTGGTACATCCATTTGCATTTTTCGCTATAATTTTGTGAATTGTTTTTCATCGAATTCATTGTATAACCAAACAAAAACTTTAGTGTTGACATTCAAAGATTGAAAGTAGTAGATAACAATGATAAATGATTATGAAGAATTAAAAAATATTCTGCAAACTATAATATGCACTAAATATTCCTATGTGTGATGAGCTCACGTATATCTTATCAAAGATATGAATTATGTTTTTAAGAATTAGCAATTATTTATAATTTATTTGATCGATTAATAAATTTAATTATTAAATAAATTAATTATACAATTTATTAATTTTAAATAATAAAGTATATTAAATAATTTAATCATTCAGTACCTGATGGAACACCGATGGAATATCTATTGGTACATGATATAAAATCTGATGGATTTTAGATGGAATATCTATAAAAAAAAAAAAAACCATTGTGTTGTTGCCTCATTTTCCGTTGCTAATAACTACACTGATGGATAATACTATTGGCCATGAACCGACAGATCCATCAGCATCGTCGATGGCATGTCGAAATCTCATATGAATATACTGATGGATTATCCGTCAGCAATGGGATGGATAGCCAAAATATTCAGTTCTTGGCAGTCGATTGTTTTTGTTGACATATATATATATATATATATATATCGGCAACAATTTCTTGACAATGATAAATACGACTGCTTTCTTCCTCGGCATGTTATAAGGAATATGTTAGGAATTCTCGTTAATGATGGATTCGCGAATAGAAGATAATTTCTTGGGGTGTTGCCTATCTTTACCCCTTGTCTCCCTTTTAGTCTTCTGAGAGGCATTGATGTTTGCTAGTCATGTTGAAGTGCCAGCTAGAATCTTTCTGGAGATGGAGAGCAAAAAGTGATAATAAGTGTTGTAATTTTGTTGTAGATACTTTTATAATATTAATTGAAAAGAAAGGGACCAGTCGTAATTTCAGATCCTAACTTATAATAAATGAGAAATGAATAAATATTTATTCATTGATTATGGGAACTAATTTTTAAAATTGGTTGGATGCCGTTTTGACTAGAATAGCTTTTTGGCCCCTATATGCACCACCAAATATGAGAACTGGAGTGGAGGTTGAAATTCTAGGTTTTGATTCCATTCTATTCTCATCTACTAAATGTGACCATAGAGTCATCGTGTCAAAGGTTATATGATTGCTAGGTACTTGATAGCAAGTCGAGTGGGAATGCTTGTGACATGCTTTAATTTTCTGGAACATTCTTATTGATAATGTGGGCGCTGGTGTCCAACGATAAACTACCTAATGACTGTGTGTTGCTACTAGAGAGATGTTACGTGTGGCATTTTAGTGGCACATATTCTCATGTCAATTATGTGTAGTTTGCAGATATCCCTCTTGATATGGATGCCTCATTTGAGGGCGACAAAGTATATGAAGCTATTGGTCTACCGGCTAACACTAAGCCTGTGCTAGAAAGAGTGTCAGTTCATGACAAGCACTAGGCTAATCGAAATAAGAGTCTTTGTATTCTTTGTTGTCCAAGCAGTCATGACGTAAAAGTTGAGTGCGCCAAAGAGGCCAGTCAATACTACCCATGCCAGAGCTCAAGAGAAAAGGAAGATAAGATAATTGATTCAAGAGGAAGAATTCACTGAGAATGACCCTCTAACTTGAGTGTGGAGGGCTGAATCACTTGCTACTATATTGCACTGCCATGTTTAATTGAAGCTACACCCTAGGATGGAAAGAGAGTAGTCTTGATGGTTGAGGAGATGAGGGTATCTACTTAAGCAAATTTTATTTAAAAAATGAAATAACAACAATACTTTTAAAATTTTAAGTTTTAGGATATCTATATAGGTATCTCACAACACTATTATCCTCAAAGCATTCTAATCAATACAACACATACCTGGTCTTATCGAGCTTTTACAAAAATTAATTATTTACAAAACATTTATGATTAATACAATTATGTATAGGAGTTTGTATTATTTATACTAATTTCTAAAAACAATATAAAAATTAAGTTTTTCATTGAAAATTGTCAGTAAAAAGAAAAGGTTTAAAAAGTATTTAAAAACAAACAATCTGCAGTAGCAGCAGTGGAGGAAAAAAAAGGAAGACAAGGCGTGGGGCTCAAAAATGGTCCCCACCAACCATACGAGGTCATTCATAAGGTCGGATTTGTTGTGTTTTTTCACTGTACAATGAAGATGCATAAGTTTAAAAAAAATAAAGGAAAGATGGAATAGAATTGGTACGAAATGTCTTGTTGGTGAGATTGAATGAAAGAATTTCATATCACAGAGCGAGAACAATACTAACTATACTAAACACGTTCCTCGTTTTGATATCCGTTACCTAGATCTAATCCCATTAGCTGGTTCAATCCAATTTTTGAAATTATAGCAGGGCATCTTGAGATTGTGGTGATAAATAATAAATGCAAGCAGGCAATGTCACTCCCCTTATTACAAGATTGGATTAGAATAATACAGAGATCGCTCCTCTTTTAGAGCTTAAACAATAATACACAAAGTGGTTTTAGTATGGTGACACAAGATTTTTACTCGTAACCAACTGTTTTGAGCTTGGTTCTCACGGTGGGAATTATGTGTACCTTTATTTCTTTTTATTTTCTATTTTTATGTTAAACTCTTGTAGATCCCTCATCTTGGAAAAGGAATTGGTTTTCTTTACTGATCAAATAAACACCAAAAGATAAAATGAAGGGCGGAACCGACGTCTCCCTCAGCTCGCCAACCAGACGGTGGTTACCGTTTGGTACGCTTAAACAAAACAGCCCCAGAAAAGGCAATCCTCCAGCTTCAGCTCTGAACCTAACCTATGCACCGTTGCACCGAACCAGAGCAAACTTTCGAAATAAAAACCCAACCAAACTTCAACAATCCCTCACTCTCCCAGCATTCAAATGTCTCTCTCCCCCTCTCCCCTTCTCCCCTTCTCCCCTTCTCTCTATCTCGCCCAATAACAAAATCGCCATCCGAGGCAAAAATGGTGTCAAGAATTGTGAAGAGGACCCCAACCAAGTCCATCAAAGACAGCCGGCGCAGTGGCAGCCGCAGCCGCAGCCGCAGCCACCGCCGGCCTAGGAAGTCTCCGATCAAGGGCTGTGCTGCCAACTCCTCATCCACCGCCTCCTCCTCTATAGTCGCGTCCCTCAACAGATCCCTCCGCTCATGCCACCGCCGCCTCATCAAGATCTTCTTGAGGCTCGCCCAGATCGCCACCCCAAAGAGCAGCACCCGCCATAAGGGCTTCAAGGTCCTCCAGAAGTTCCCCGATAACAATGAGGAGGTCGTAGCGGCCACCACCGAGAGCCTGACCTCCTCCTGCAAAGTCCTCGCTTTTGACGAAATCGTCAATGCCCTCCCTCCCTTGGACTTCCCAACCCGAAAGACCATCTTCCTCGATCTCGACGAGACATTGGTCCATTCCAAGTCAGACCCACCTCCAGAGAAGTTCGATTTTGTAGTGCGGCCATTGATAAATGGAGAAAGAATGAATTTTTACGTCCTGAAGCGTCCTGGGGTGGACAGGTTCCTCCGAACAATCAGTGAAAGATTCGAGGTCGTCATCTTCACCGCAGGGCTGAGGGAGTACGCTTCACTTGTACTCGACCGGCTAGATCCTACAGGGGCAATGATATCGCACCGCCTTTACCGGGACTCTTGTAGGGAGATGGACGGGAAGTTTGTGAAGGACTTGTCAGGGCTGGGCCGGGACCTGAAGCGGGTCGTGATCGTGGATGATAACCCGAACGCCTACGGGTTCCAACCTGATAACGCGATACCGATCCCCCCATTTATCGACAACCTTGCAGATGTAGAGCTCGGGAAATTGATGAAGTTCTTTGAGGGGTGCGAGGGATTTGATGACATGAGGGAGGCCGTGAAGCTGTACGTTCTTCTCGAGGTTGAAGATCATCGGAAATGGGTAATTTGATCCATTTCAACGTTCATAATTATGACTCTCTTTCCCAAAAAGAGAAGTTCCAGAATTGTTCTTTTGGTGTTTTTTCTTTTTTTTAATGGTTCATTGTGAAATAAATTTTTTTTATTTGATCTTTAAAATTTAACTAATGGGGCAGGTCCTTTTGTTTTTTTGTTAGCCGATAGGGTGAAGTGGATTGAACAAAGTGTTGTTCAATTCAGTTGGGAAATGAAGTTGGAGAACATGTAACATTGGCTAATTATATAAAAGATCTTGTCCACATCTCTTGTACTTTTTTCTGTTAACATATGAGTATCTGTACAACTTCTTGCCAACAATATTAGATCCTAACCGTCTTCTGCAGCTGGTGTGGAAGAGGTGCTGGGCTGGAGTTATGGTTTGGGTTGTTTTACATCAACACGGGAAAGAAAGTCAAATTTTATAGCCACTTGTAATGAAAATGAATGGAATGAAAGGTACTTTATAATACAAATTGTAATTGTAATAATACATGTAAAAAGTTATTAATCTTAATGATCATTTTGAAAATATGAAAGGATACACTTGTGAAAATTGACGGAATGATCATTCTTATTTTCAAATGAATGTGATTGGAAAAAAGTCACTTTTGGTCCTTCCTTTCAAGCTTTTGTGATTTTTATCCTAAACATTTATTTTTGTTGTTTATATTCTTAAACTTTTGAGTTTTTACAACTTTCATTCTACCGTTATTTTTCATCCAAAAACATATCTCATAAAAAATAATATTCTACCATAAATAATTTTTTAACAAAAATATTTTTTGAAAATGAAGAAAATAAGAAAAAAGCAAATTATTAATAGAGTTTCATTGATGGTCACATTCTATCCAAAATTTGGACATATTCCTGATTGAAAAATGATAGATGACAATTAGCATTGTAAAATTGTAACTCATTCTGAGTAAAACTGAGTTCTAATTTTAGAGAAAACACTTGCTAGTTACTAGGACTTCTTTAATCAGGGACATCCCACTTCTCCTTACTTTCTATTTGATATTTTTTATTTTTTAAATTTTCATAATTATTTATATTAAAAATTATTTTTAGATAAAAATACTTTTTTGAATGGAAAAATAAAGGTATGACCAACGTAATAAAAACTCGAAAGGTTGAAGATGCAATGATAAAAATAAAGGTTTAGGTAAAAAAATGACAAGAACGTGAAAGGCTGAACCAAAAGTGTCATTTATCAAATATTATTCTATTAATTTGAGAGAAAATTTTACACCAATAAAATGAACATAACAAGTTTTATTAGTGTAATCGAGTAAAAAATATAAAATATAACGCAAAATTACTCATTACATTACAGAGCATGTGATTACTAAGAAAACAGATGGTTGTCGAGAAATAAAGAATCAATGTGGTGGCAACGAACAATTTTATTTCCTATAACCATATGATGAGTCCAGTAAGGGAACAGTCATACCGTCAAACAAAGGCACGCTTGGCGAAGACTGATTAATTGCATTAGTCACTGGAATTGACCTAAAGGACGACAGTGCTGGAGATGATGACAGATCAAGTGAGGTTAAGAGAAGAGAAATGGGAGCGAGAGGTTTAGACCAATCACCCGAGTCTCATATGGAAATTTTAGTTCATCAAACACTACAAAATGACTTTTTATTAGTAGATATAAAGATGATCATAGAACTTTGTCAGGATCTGGAGCAATGAAGATCTTACCTAAAGTGGCATCATGATATCCGTAACCCATGATAATTAGATAGACATCCCCGGAAAACGCAAGGTCCTAACCTAAAATCAAGTTTGGGAGTAGGCAATATATGGATGGAGATAAAGATAATAATGCAACCGGATGAAAAAATTGTAATCAGGAGGGGAACTATAGAGTGTTTGGAAATGGCAAAGCAAAGTGAAGAGAATAGGTGGGAAGATGATTTATCAGGAAAACATTCGTTTCAAAGATAGAATGCCAAAACTTAGTTGGTAAGTAGGACTAAACAAGAAGAGTGAGTCTAAGATCAAGAATAATGATCTACACTTACGCTTTGCTAAACCATTCGTTTAGGCATATCAGAATAGGATATACATTGAAACATGCCATAATTTTTCAATTCTAATTGGAATTCATGAGAGATAAATTCCATGGTGCTGCTAGAAATTTCCCACTTGAGATAAAATGCACAAAATATTTTGAGTGCACTAGCTCTTGATTTCATAGAAGAAATGAATGTAATATGGATCTCCCGTGTAAGAGAAAATGGACGGAGGACCCCAAATATAAATGTGAATGAGTTCCAACAGAGAAGAACTTTATTCATTGTAGATGGAAATGGGTAATGAGAAATTTTACCAACTTGTGAAGAAATATCAATCAACAAACGAGCATTTTAGTGCTAGGCACTCGAGAAACTACCTTAATTATTATTAATTAGAATAATTTCATTAGTTCTTTCTCACCATGTCAGTATGGAGGAAGTCTTCGATGAAGAATGATGAAGTCATATATTCGTGCAACCGTGATTCAACATACAATAAATAATTATACATAATTAATTATTAAATCCTAATAAACGGTGAACACTAACTGGACAATTATATAAATGGTGAATTCTGATTGGTTATATAATTCACCATCGCTCCGTTAAAGACTTTCTCGTCAATATGAGATATGACCATCTAATTTTTTTTTTTCATAATTCTAGTTCATTTTACTCCTAACAATATTGTTTCCCAGGCATTGATGGAAAGAAATTTCAGAAAAGATTTTTTTTTTTTTTTTGGAGAATAAACAATTTAGTCGTTTTCAACATCCTCCGCAATCCTATCTTGTAGATTTCCTTCTGAAACTTTTTTACTATTATTTTTTGGACATATATATCTTTATCCAAAACGACAAGAACTTCTTTTTTAAAATTTTCATTAATGTAAACTAACATTTAATTAATAATAGCAAAGCATCCGTGCACCACTCATTAAGCAACCTCGAATACAATGACGTATATAAAAAAAAGTATTGATTTTCGTCAAATTAACAAATGAGAAGTAAGTCCGCAGAAAGTCCAATTACTAATACTGATGGCATAACCGAAGCACTCACAAGCATAGTTTTTAAAACCGGACCGGGCCGGAAACCGGTCAAGGTATGGGTTTTTGGGTTCTTGGGTTCAACCGGGGTTCGATGGGTCTAACCGGGTTTTTACAAATAATACTTATAATAGTATAAAATTAGTAATATGAATGTAAAATTGTTACATTCTATACATTAATTTATAATTTCAACTTTACAAATAAGATTGCTATATTCTATATATTAATTTAGAGTTTAGGTTTCCTTTTTTTCTATTTTTGACTCTTGTTTTTTATTTTTTTACTTTTTTTATTTTTCTTCATTGACCGGTTTCTTGACCGGTTGGGTGGAAACCAGATCAGACCGGCCGGTTCACACTGTCCAACCCGGTCCTTGATGCAAATGGAGCAATTAGCGAAACCGGACCGGGCTGGTGTCCGGTTCCCGGTCCAACCGGTCAGACCGGTCGGTCCGGTCCGGTTTTTAAAACTATGCTCACAAGTGCACTCAAGGCAGTCATCTTTTCTTTTTTACCATACAGTATCTCTGAATCAGATGAAGTGTACCTCAAGACTAATCTGCGATCAGGCTAGGATTCCTCGGAAAATTATTGTCGACCCTCCTAACCTGATATTCGATTTTAAGATCACTCATTTGGGGATCTAGTAAGGGAAGTTGGTCACTCAAGACAGTCATTATTCTACCTTCTTTCATCTCCTAAATTGGCGGTGATCGCCACTAAATATGCAACCATCTTAATGCAAAGGGATGAGATGAACTTCTTTTATGGACTTCAAATAATGCCGACGACATAACCGAGGGACTCATAAATGCACGAGTAATGGAAGCAAGACATATCCCGAAGTCGACGGTGATGCCCTTGAACACGGGATCATCTTAATCCACAAGAATCGTTTACTTTGTCATTTAATTTTGACATGTACTTTCTTTTGCCGCAAGCTTCCGCTGTGTCCTTTTCAGACCGGCTGAATTTTTACTGCCACCGTCGCCATCATCATCTTCATCATTCTCTTTTAACAGAAAACAAAAAGCTTTTCTTTTCCTTTTCTCTATTACAATACATAGCGACCAGCGGAATGCGCGTCTTTGTCCAAAATTTCTCCATCCTTCTGTACACCAGAAAATGATATTCTTTTTCTAGAATTCGGTTTCGGGGATCCATTTTCCGTGGAAAGTTGCTTCCTTTCTACTTCGATTCTCAGCGACGCAAATTGCGCGTGATTCCAGAAGAACTTCGTTTTACGAGGATTCTACCTCTGCTGCGAGTTTTTGCGAATTGGTGGTTCTCCCCTTCTAGGAAGATAGGGTGTGCGTTGAGGTTCTGGGACAAGGTCTCTCGTTTTCTTCGCTCGACTGAGAAATCGGGTGCTTGCTGTTGGCCTTGAACTGCTGATGAAGTGTCTCTTGATTGAGCTCCGTCGGCCTTTGACTTGGAGGATATAGCGATTGGGTTTGTGTGATCCCTCTTTTCTTGGTTAGTATCTGCAATTTCTATCTCTGCCGAAACCCCTGCATGTTCAGTTAGTTTAATCTAAATGGCTGGCTTGTTTGTGTTCTCTGTCACCAAATGTTGGGTGTTTGATCGATGGCTTTTAACTGGCTTGTGTTGAGGACTTTCAGGTTTCTTGATTTTGGATCGAATTCTTGAGTTCTCAGCTTTGAGTTTCGGGTTATTCAGCTCACTGCAAGAGCAGAACACTTAGCTGCCCCGATAGAAGTCAGCCATTGGGAGCGGTGCCAATTTCTTGATTTCAGCATGTTACTTGGGTTTATACCAAGAAGGGTATATCGATGGCCTAGTGTATAAGAAACTGGATTTGCAGTTTTCGGCTTCTCAATCTTATGGTTATGTGAAATGGATGAATCTCAAAACATCTTGATGAATTCTCTTCCTCCTTTCCTGTTAAAGACGTACGAAATGGTTGATGAACCCTGCACAAATGCAATCGTGTCGTGGAGTCAATCAAACAAAAGTTTCATCGTGTGGAACGCATTGGAATTTGCTTCGAAATTGCTCCCAAGATTCTTCAAGCACAACAATTACTCCAGCTTCATCAGACAGCTTAACACATATGTGAGTTTCTCTTTCTGCTCTCTTCAGATGCCCTTCCTATGATTTCCTCAACTACTTGTATTTGAGCAGGGTTTTAAAAAGATTGATCCCGAGCAATGGGAGTTTGCGAATGAACATTTTATCAGAGGTAGACCCCACCTTCTGCGGAACATTAGTCGGCGAAAACCTGTCCATGGCCGTTCCTTACAAAACAAGCAGCAAACTCAACAGCTCAGCTCTTCTCCTCTGACTGAATCAGAAAGGCAAGTCTGTGATCAAAAGATGTCAACACTCAAGAAATCTAAGCAACTCTTGCTTTCAGAGTTGGAAAAGCATGAGGAGGAGCAAAGAGGATTTGAATTGCAGTTGCAGCAACTCAAAGATAGGTTTATACAAATGGAGGAAAGGCACAAAACTATGCTGTCAAATTTGTCCCTTGTTCTGCAGAAATCAAATACGCTTCCCGGACTTGAATTGCAAGGTAAGAGAAGAAGGTTGACTATGGTTGATTTCCATGGGGAGATTGACAATGAACATAATCATGATGGGGATTCTCAGTTATTTTCCATCAAGGGGCTCTATGAGCAGCTAGAATCATCACTAAATTTATGGGAAGACGTGGTGCATGATGTATGTCAAACTTATGTTTCTTGTGGCTCCGATTTGGAGCTCAATGAGACTACGAGCTGTGTAGAAGGGAACAGCCCAAACTTCTCATGTCCTCAAGTTAACGTTGATGCCAGGCCTGTCACCAGTGTGATCGACATGAACGCGGAGCCTCCTTCGACTGTAACTGCTGCTTCTGATACCGCTGCCTTGAGAGAACAATGTACTGGTTCCACTACTGCTGCTGCTGGGGTCAATGATATGTTCTGGGCACAGTTCTTGACTGAGAACCCCGGTGCAGAAACCCAGGCTGTTCATTCTGAGAGGAAGGTTTCGAATGGAGGAAAGAATGGTACAATTGTTTCTGCAGAACAAGGGAAATGGTAGGGTATGAGGAACAGGAATAGTTTTGCTGGCAAAGAACTTGCTAATGTTTAGTTTTGCGTGCAGTTGGTAGTGAATTTAGGTCCACACAGTTTTGTACTTCTGTAGGATCACCTTTGTTTAGGAATGTTAAACACAGTTCTTTACAGAAAAGATACAGTTACTAAATGTTTATTCAACAGAATGGAATGGATCAACAGGCAAATCATAATAATTTAGATTTCCTTTCAGTCGCTGAAAGCATTGCATGCAAGTAGGGCTCTTTCTTTGCTCCTTGACTAAGAGGAACTCTTTGGGCTGGGGATATCTTATGGAGCAATAACTATCTTCAACATCAGGATCAGCTACTTCTTCAAGGGACTGCCATTATCGAGATAATCTTTTTCCATTGGAGGAGAAAGCTGTTCTGTTGATGTTCGATGTTATGTTCTCTCCTCTTGAGGGTAGCTTTCATCGATTGAAACCATTCCTGTCACTTTGCTAATTTGGCCAGTTTTAGGAGCCGCCCTATGTTGATATTACTGTATCCAGCAACTGCAGTACTAGCAGTCAAATCATGTAAATAACTCATCCGTCTTTCAGTTCACTCAGAATTTCCAACTGAGTTCTAATATATACGAATATCGCAGAAATCATAACTTGCGGAATAAGTTAAATAGCAAACTGGTCTAACCCAGATGTTTTGATTTCTCTAATGCAAATGCTTCAATAAAACGAGAAAATCCTTTTCCAGTTTGTGACATAATGATCTTGGAAGTTCTAAAGCTGTCTATGTACAGCAGATTTCAACTTCTACAAGATGAGTGCTGATGATTAGACAAAAAGAGGTATCAATATATTAACTCTAGTGTCAGTCTTCTTCTGTCTCTAGCTCACAGCAAGCGGCTCGATGCATCTCGAACCACAGCTGCCGGAAAACCTCAATGATGATATCATGGTACTCGTCAGAATTCAGCGTCAGGTAGCAGGCGAGCAGCTCCTCAAGCTCTTCGGCTTTGCTGATCCTTCTCTCCAAGATCATCTCGATCATGGAATCCCGGAAATCCTGCTGGGGATTAAGCGAGCACTTGACCACAGCAAACCTCTCCAACCCTTTTCCCTTCTCCTTACTCCTTTTCTTACTATTCGGTCTCCCTTCTTGGGTGGCTTTTGGAGACCGAATTCTGATCCTGCAACTCTGTCTCCCTCTCCTCTTCGGGGATCTGCTACTTAAATAGAGAGTCTTCCGCTGTCTCCCATTCTTCAGATCTTCAGCTCTCAGTTGTGCAATTTGTTCCTCATCTGAAAAAAGCTCGGGAGGTAACTTGTCGATCGCTTTGAAATCTGTTGCAGAAAAGCTGCAGTCCTCACTTCCATTAGAGCTAGATCCCGAGCTCTCTGCTCCCACTTTAACGCCATTTCTCGGCCTCAGTCCCGTGAATTTTCTGTGCCTCGGTGTCCTCTTCAACTCTAGCAAGCTCCCTTCTTTCCTCTGCATCTCTCGCATCCTCTGAACTCCGGCAACCATCTGGTCGAAACCCTTCATCTCTCCCAGTTCGGCAACTGGGTTGCCTAACAGTTCCTGGCCACCTCCATCGACCTTCTCTTTCCGGGATGACAACCTCCAAGAGGCCTCGAGCCCTCGGTCAAGCTCGGCACCCACACTGCCCGGGAGCGGCTTAGAACTTGAACTCCATCCGACAGTATAGTCTGCAGGATCACCATTTTCGCTACCAGCACCACTGCTTATACCCATTTTCTTGAACCGGAGAAGCCATGATGAGAGTAGAGAAGGCCGCGGCAAGGAGGTTGAAGGGTTAGGCTTCTTTCTTCGACCCCACCTCATATCCGGGGAAATGCAGGAGACGTTCTTCTGGGGATTCGCGTCTTTCTGAGATTAGTTAGAGAGACAGGAAGAGGGAAGGGGGATAAGAAGATGGGTGGTGGAAGGCGGAGGGGCATTTTGCAGAGGAGGAGGGGGAAGAAGAGAGAAGCAGAAGGAGAAGGTCTATGGCGTAGGAAGGAAGCATATAGCAGTTAGGGGGCGGTTGAGGGTAGGAACGTGGGCTTCATTACTCTCTGGTGATTAGCGGGAGAGGGACAGTGATGGAGGAAGTGTTCGGTTAATAGGACGAGAGATTCTTAGCTGAGCTGCATCACATAATTTATAAATTTCACCGATAAATATTTAACACGTTATTATAGAGCGTCACATTATCCTTTCATATTCAATAATGATATATGCTTTCAAACATTATTTAAAATGTTTGCTTACACGCCACGTATTTATTAACTAAGTTCACAGCATCATTTATAAACTTGATTCACCTAAGAATTTCTTTAACCAGATATCTCACACGGTAATACTGATATTGTATATTTGTCCAATAACAGTTTACATTTTACTTTTTTAGGATTTTTTACAGCTTGATAGTGCATGTGTTTATTTACGTGTTAAATATTTATTGACTAAGTTCATCACATCATCTATAAAATCAACTCAACTAAAATTTTTTATTATAACGTATATCACGTAGTAATATTGATATTGTATATTCCTCCGATAAGAATTCATTATTTTAATTTTTTAATATTTTCTAGGATTTTTTTAATTGGATAATTACAAGTAAACATATATTAATTATAGATCAAATCTTAAATAGACAAATATATAATACCAATATTGTCACTCCATGTATCGAATGGATAGAGCCTTGGCGGAGTGCGATGGGGTTGCGTTGCGGCAGACTGAGCGAGTGAGTTGTTTTGTTTTCAAAACAAAAGGGCCCGCCATAGATCCTGTGACCAATTTGCCCCCACTTTATTCTACGGTCTCTTTTTTCCTTTCTCTTTTTCAAATTCTAATTTATCCTTATTTATTGAGAAGCAACTTCTAATTCATCGTTGTCGGGTCACGACGACATCAATGTGCATAATTAGCGTATCGAATTTATCATGCAAATGTGGCATTTGTGTCTGCGAATCGCGTCGTTGTGAAGCATCACTCCTATGTAATGATTTTCTAGTCTAGTTAGGATAACCGGAGTTACTTTATATGTGGTTAAGAGAGAGAGAGACAGAGAGAGCTAGAGACAGACGAACAATGAGAGAACGGGAGAGAGAGAGCTGTAGAGCAATCCATACCCTTCTTTTTTTAATTATTCAGATTCTATTTATATATATATATATATTAATTATTTAAAAGACAAATTTCAGTCTCTTTTTTCATTTTTAAAATTAACATCCACCCTAATTTAATTTATATGATAATTCAAAACTTTTTAATATTATTTCAACTTTATTTTACTAATTCATTCTTATATTTTCTCTACGATAATTTTTAATCTAAAATTGTACGTGAATCTCTCTACAACCGTAATTATCTTAAATTATTCATTAATAAGTTGATACTTTACCGACATTATTTTAGTCCATTTTCTCACTTTAAGAGCTTTGGCTCATGGGAATGAGAAGAATTTTGTTGATTCCTTTGATTCGTGAATAACAATGTGTTTATCATTTTTAATTTTATTTTATGATATTCATATTGCTTAGCATGAGTCATTTGCTATTATATATATACTAGATATGGACATGTGCTATGCAAGAAAAGAAAATAGAAATAAATAAATAAATATAAAATATTGCAATGAGATTGTACAATTAGATCATTTATTTATAACATATTATAATTTAATTCATTTAAAATTCGTTAACTTACAGTAGTAAGTAGAGCATTTTCAGATTTTATTAGTATATATTATGTCAATTTTATTTTTTTTTACAATTACATGATCGATTTGTTCTATTAAAACTGTGGATATTGAGTGATATGGAGTGAGATGAAGAAATCCTGAACAATTAACGAAAGATTTTTATCTTTAAAATTGTAAATATAGAGTGAGAGAAAAATTACCCAAATTATTCTTTTACTCTTAATATGGAAACCAGATGCATGTCATACATTTTAATATATAAATTAGACTGCGGGCAGACATGGAAAATGAAAAAAAAATATTAATTTTCTCAAATATTTGCATAATAGTATAGAAATATATAAGATCAGTTCATAAATTTTTAACCTGATTTCTATTACGTTGAATTTAAGAACTGCACCCTATTTTGAACTTATGTTGTACATATAAATCAAACCATATTTTGACCCTGTAATATGCAACAAGTATCGGGTGCCATATCGAGACCTGCTCATCATTTTTCTCTCATCTCTATTAATAAAAAAAAATTAATTCTACGTAATAAACTCACCAGATATACATAACTACTACGTCAAATGAAAGTTTATCAAATTATGAATACAAACAGTATAAATCACTCAAAAATTCAAATTTAATTGAAGAAGTTATAAATGATTAAATGAAATGCATGAGCTAGTTTCCTATATAACCTGACTCTAGTACAAGTTCCATGGTTGTGCCGCAGCCGGAATCGGTCGGTGTCGGTTCATTGATTTCTTACTTCGACCGTAGAGTAATTCCAACAGGATATACCTAAAACCTGCCCATAGAATAGGCTCTTACTACTTCCACTTTTACACTATAACCATACGCACCTTAGTTGTACAAATTATAAAATTAATAGGTTCCTTTATATTCTGTTACTACGTACGTATGTGTGATAAGTCGAAATTTCTAAATTCAGTTGATGAACCGTTCAGCAGTCTCAATCAAATGGCTATAAATTTAAAAATAAAAAAAATATCCAACCAATTATAATTATTTTCTTCGCTTGTAAATTGCAGAGGGGCGTATTACAGAATTCTCGATTGGAAAAAAAAAAAAAAAAAAAAAAAAAGGTCAAGCTTGGTGGGTCGTTATTATTAGTGGGCCCACTTTGGGTCAATTCTTTCAGGCTATACGGCTGTTATCCTCTCACAGCTTAGCTTTGAATCCTGGCCCACTATAAAAAGAAGCAAACAAAGAGAATTTGACATGATTACGACTTAAAAGTCCTGAGTTAGGTCTCGCGAGTAAAATTTTTTGTGTCCATTTTATCTTTTTTTATTTCTTTTTAAATTTATATGCCTTTTTTGTAAATTAGGAAAAAAAAAAAAAGAGAGAGAGAGAGCAAAGAAGATGGGGTATTTTGTCAAATACGTTAGAAGAAGCATAACGGCACTGGGACGTATTGGAAATAAAGAGACAGCGATGTTACATGAGCTGTTCTAGTGATCCAGTTCAAAATAGCATGCTCAATCAGTTGGCAATTCATGAATTTCAATACACATTGAAGTACGTTGAGAATGGAAAATGGCACTTTTGATCCTCATTTTTTAACACATGATATATTATATTCCAAATCTTCATTTTTTTTACCATCCATGCCCTCAATCTTTTGTATTTTTATCACTTTGGTTCTACCATTACTTTTTTTAATCGAAAAAAAGTATTTTTCATATTTTAAGAAAAATATGTTTTGAAAATTAAAAGAATAAGATAAAAGCAATTGGAAAAGGAAAATGGCAGTGGGGCATCGCCGGTAACCACATCCCACTCCAAAATCAGGACTCGTTTCCGGTTGAGAATTGATAAGTGGCCGTCATTCGACAAGTTTGTGACACGTTATATGCAAGAATGCTAAAAATGAGGGCATCGGGTGATTGCATACGGGTCGTAAGCAGCTAAGCAAGTTGTAAAATATTATCACAATTCGAGACATTCTTAGATGATCTTACCTCATCATTTGATGTGAAGAAACACGTATCAGATTATGACAGATGAATAAATAGGTGTTAATCACCCAAATAACTACCTTAAATATTATTAATAAGAGTAATTTAATTAGTTATTTCTTATCACTTTACTGTCAGCAATTGAAGAAAGTTGAGCTATAGGATGAATAGGGTTGGGGACCTCTTTAGCAGCCATTTTTCTCCCTTTTGCCAACACAAACTTGGATGGTTTTTCTCAACTTTCCTTATCTTCCCCTTTTTGCTTTTCTTCTTAAGCTTTGGAATTTTGGGGGATATTATTGTATTATTATGTACTTTTCCTATTTGGTCAAAAGGAAAAGGACCCTAATGGGAACTGATTGTTGCTGGATGGAATAACAACTTGGAAAATTAGTCCTCTCTTCTCCATCCGCTTTGAAATTGGACAGTTCCAGATAGGATTGCGGTTTGACCCGAGCCCGTAAAATCTGACCCAGTGCACTCCAGTTGAGGGCCGGTCTGGAATCTGGATCTGTGTCCTAATCACCCCACCTCGTATTGTAACTTTATTTTATTTATTAGTTTATGGATACTTTTATTTTAGGTAACTTAATATAATCATTTTATATTTATATTCAAATATATATTTTGACATTTTAAACGTAATATTTACTAGTGGTTTTATAATCGGGTCGCCCCATCCTGCCCAATTGCCATCCCAATTCTTAGGCGTTGGATGCAGGAGAGCTGATAAATTCTTGGGTGATCCCACCTTATTACATGTCATAATAAGACATTAATTAAACTTTAACAAATTAGCAAACTAGTTTTAATTACTTGGACAACTATAAGATATGACCATTAAAAATTTTTTTAGTAATTTAATTAATATTTTCTCATTATGTCGCGATAATATGACCATTGAAGATTTTTTAAAGATCTTTTCAGTTTTCACCTTATTAAACCACTCCCATATTAACAAATCAGAACAGATACCCCGGTTGATAGACGGCAATTGATTAACAAAGGAACTCCTATAATAATCGGCTTCTGATGGGCCATTCAAAATAAAAGAAAAAAAAATAATTTATAATTACGTTTTCTCCTCTACTCAAGATTCAGCCACTGAATTGTAAAATTCGACCGTTACCAAAAACCTTAAGTGGCTGAGATGTTGCCCCGTGGTCTCGGGCAGCTGGTAATAGAGAAGATAGGGCACTGTCCAGACC
>CM075304.1:4119377-4362691 GCA_037672795.1 Lagerstroemia speciosa | reverse complement strand
AAATTTTACCAACTTGTGAAGAAATATCAATCAACAAACGAGCATTTTAGTGCTAGGTCACTCGAGAAACTACATTAATTATTATTAATTAGAATAATTTTCATTAGTTCTTTCTCACCATGTCAGTATGGAGAAGTCTTCGATGAAGAATGATGAAGTCATATATTCGTGCAACCGGGGATTCAACATACAATAAATATTATACATAATTAATTTATTAAATCCTAATAAACGGTGAACACTAACTGGACAATTATATAAATGGTGAAGTCTGATTGGTTATATAATTCACCATCGCTCCGGTAAAGACTTTCTCGTCATATGAGATATGACCATCTAATTTTTTTTTTTCATATTCTAGTTCATTTTACTCCTAAAATATTGTTTCCCGCATTGATGGAAAAGAAATTTCAGAAAAGATTTTTTTTTTTTTGGAGAATAAACAATTTAGTCGTTTTCAACATCCTCCGCAATCCTATCTTGTAGATTTCCTTCTGAAACTTTTTTACTATTATTTTTGGACATATATATCTTTTCCAAAACGACAAGAACTTCTTTTTTAAAATTTTCATTAATGTAAACTAACATTTAATTAAAATAGCAAAGCATCCGTGCACCACTCATTAAGCAACCTTATACAATGACGTATATAAAAAAAAGTATTGATTTTCGTCAAATTAACAAATGAGAAGTAAGTCCGCAGAAGTCCAATTAACTAATACTGATGGCATAACCGAAGCACTCACAAGCATAGTTTTTAAAACCGGACCGGCCGGAAACCGGTCAAGTATGGTTTTTTTGGGTTCTTGGGTTCAACCGGGGTTCGATGGGTCTAACCGGGTTTTACAAATAATACTTAATAGTATAAATTAGTAATATGAATGTAAAATTGTTACATTCTATACATTAATTTATAATTTCAACTTTACAATAGGATTGCTTTGCTATATTCTTATTATTTAGAGTTTAGGTTTCCTTTTTTTCTATTTTTGACTCTTGTTTTTTATTTTTTTTACTTTTTTTATTTTTCTTCATTGACCGGTTTCTTGACCGGTTGGGTGGAAACCAGATCAGACCGGCCGGTTCACAACTGTCCAAGCCCGGTCCTTGATTCAAATGGAGCAATTAGCGAAACCGGACCGGGCTGGTGTCCGGTTCCCGGTCCAACCGGTCAAGAAAGTCCGGTCCGGTCCGGTTTTTGAAACTATGCTCACAAGTGCACTCAAGGACAGTCATCTTTTTTTTTTTTACATACAGTATCTCTGAATCAGATGAAGTACCTCAAGACTAATCTGCGATCAGGCTAGGATTCCTCGGAAAATTATTGTCGACCCTCCTAACCTGATATTCGATTTTAAGATCACTCATTTGGGATCTAGTAAGGGAAGTTGGTCACTCAAGACAGTCATTATTCTACCTTCTTTCATCTCCTAATTGGCGGTGATCGCCACTAAATATGCAACCATCTTAATGCAAAGGGATGAGATGAACTTCTTTATGGACTTCAAATAATGCCGACGACATAACCGAGGGACTCATAAATGCACGAGTAATGGAAGCAAGACATATCCCGAAGTCGACGGTGATGCCCTTGAACACGGGATCATCTTAATCCACAAAATCGTTTACTTTGTCATTTAATTTTGACATGTACTTTCTTTTGCCGCAAGCTTCCGCTGTGTCCTTTTCAGACCGGCTGAATTTTTACTGCCACCGAGCGCCATCATCATCTTCATCATTCTCTTTTAACAGAAAACAAAAAGCTTTTCTTTTCCTTTTCTCTATTACAATACATAGCGACCAGCGGAATGCGCGTCTTTGTCCAAAATTTCTCATCCTTCTGTACACCAGAAAATGATATTCTTTTTCTAGAATTCGGTTTCGGGGATCCATTTTCCGTGGAAAGTTGCTTCCTTTCTACTTCGATTCTCAGCGACGCAAATTGCGCGTGATTCCAGAAGAACTTCGTTTTACGAGGATTCTACCTCTGCTGCGAGTTTTTGCGAATTGGTGGTTCTCCCCTTCTAGGAAGATAGGGTGTGCGTTGAGGTTCTGGGACAAGGTCTCTCGTTTTCTTCGCTCGACTGAGAAATCGGTGCTTGCTGTTGGCCTTGAACTGCTGCTGATGAAGTGTCCTTGATTGAGCTCCGTCGGCCTTTGACTTGGAGGATATAGCGATTGGGTTTGTGTGATCCCTCTTTTCTTGGTTAGTATCTGCAATTTCTATCTCTGCCGAAACCCCTGCATGTTCAGTTAGTTTATCTAAATGGCTGGCTTGTTTGTGTTCTCTGTCACCAAATGTTGGGTGTTTGATCGATGGCTTTTAACTGGCTTGTGTTGAGGACTTTCAGGTTTTCTTGATTGGGGATCGAATTCTTGAGTTCTCAGCTTTGAGTTTCGGGTTATTCAGCTCACTGCAAGAGCAGAACACTAGCTGCCCCGATAGAAGTCAGCCATTGGGAGCGGTGCCAATTTCTTGATTTCAGCATGTTACTTGGGTTTATACCAAGAAGGGTATATCGATGGCCTAGTGTATAAGAAACTGGATTTGCAGTTTTCGGCTTCTCAATCTTATGGTTATGTGAAATGGATGAATCTCAAAACATCTTGATGAATTCTCTTCCTCCTTTCCTGTTAAAGACGTACGAAATGGTTGATGAACCCTGCACAAATGCAATCGTGTCGTGGAGTCAATCAAACAAAAGTTTCATCGTGTGGAACGCATTGGAATTTGCTTCGAATTGCTCCCAAGATTCTTCAAGCACAACAATTACTCCAGCTTCATCAGACAGCTTAACACATATGTGAGTTTCTCTTTCTGCTCTCTTCAGATGCCCTTCCTATGATTTCCTCAACTACTTGTATTTGAGCAGGGTTTTAAAAAGATTGATCCCGAGCAATGGGAGTTTGCGAATGAACATTTTATCAGAGGTAGACCCCACCTTCTGCGGAACATTAGTCGGCGAAAACCTGTCCATGGCCGTTCCTTACAAAACAAGCAGCAAACTCAACAGCTCAGCTCTTCTCCTCTGACTGAATCAGAAAGGCAAGTCTGTGATCAAAAGATGTCAACACTCAAGAAATCTAAGCAACTCTTGCTTTCAGAGTTGGAAAAGCATGAGGAGGAGCAAAGAGGATTTGAATTGCAGTTGCAGCAACTCAAAGATAGGTTTATACAAATGGAGGAAAGGCACAAAACTATGCTGTCAAATTTGTCCCTTGTTCTGCAGAAATCAAATACGCTTCCCGGACTTGAATTGCAAGGTAAGAGAAGAAGGTTGACTATGGTTGATTTCCATGGGGAGATTGACAATGAACATAATCATGATGGGGATTCTCAGTTATTTTCCATCAAGGGGCTCTATGAGCAGCTAGAATCATCACTAAATTTATGGGAAGACGTGGTGCATGATGTATGTCAAACTTATGTTTCTTGTGGCTCCGATTTGGAGCTCAATGAAACTACGAGCTGTGTAGAAGGGAACAGCCCAAACTTCTCATGTCCTCAAGTTAACGTTGATGCCAGGCCTGTCACCAGTGTGATCGACATGAACGCAGAGCCTCCTTCGACTGTAACTGCTGCTTCTGATACCGCTGCCTTGAGAGAACAATGTACTGGTTCCACTACTGCTGCTGCTGGGGCCAATGATATGTTCTGGGCACAGTTCTTGACTGAGAACCCCGGTGCAGAAACCCAGGCTGTTCATTCTGAGAGGAAGGTTTCGAATGGAGGAAAGGATGGTACAATTGTTTCTGCAGAACAAGGGAAATGGTAGCGTATGAGGAACAGGAATAGTTTTGCTGGCAAAGAACTTGCTAATGTTTAGTTTTGCGTGCAGTTGGTAGTGAATTTAGGTCCACACAGTTTTGTACTTCTGTAGGATCACCTTTGTTTAGGAATGTTAAACACAGTTCTTTACAGAAAAGATACAGTTACTAAATGTTTATTCAACAGAATGGAATGGATCAACAGGCAAATCATAATAATTTAGATTTCCTTTCAGTCGCTGAAAGCATTGCATGCAAGTAGGGCTCTTTCTTTGCTCCTTGACTAAGAGGAACTCTTTGGGCTGGGGATATCTTATGGAGCAATAACTATCTTCAACATCAGGATCAGCTACTTCTTCAAGGGACTGCCATTATCGAGATAATCTTTTTCCATTGGAGGAGAAAGCTGTTCTGTTGATGTTCGATGTTATGTTCTCTCCTCTTGAGGGTAGCTTTCATCGATTGAAACCATTCCTGTCACTTTGCTAATTTGGCCAGTTTTAGGAGCCGCCCTATGTTGATATTACTGTATCCAGCAACTGCAGTACTAGCAGTCAAATCATGTAAATAACTCATCCGTCTTTCAGTTCACTCAGAATTTCCAACTGAGTTCTAATATATACGAATATCGCAGAAATCATAACTTGCGGAATAAGTTAAATAGCAAACTGGTCTAACCCAGATGTTTTGATTTCTCTAATGCAAATGCTTCAATAAAACGAGAAAATCCTTTTCCAGTTTGTGACATAATGATCTTGGAAGTTCTAAAGCTGTCTATGTACAGCAGATTTCAACTTCTACAAGATGAGTGCTGATGATTAGACAAAAAGAGGTATCAATATATTAACTCTAGTGTCAGTCTTCTTCTGTCTCTAGCTCACAGCAAGCGGCTCGATGCATCTCGAACCACAGCTGCCGGAAAACCTCAATGATGATATCATGGTACTCGTCAGAATTCAGCGTCAGGTAGCAGGCGAGCAGCTCCTCAAGCTCTTCGGCTTTGCTGATCCTTCTCTCCAAGATCATCTCGATCATGGAATCCCGGAAATCCTGCTGGGGATTAAGCGAGCACTTGACCACAGCAAACCTCTCCAACCTTTTCCCTTCTCCTTACTCCTTTTCTTACTATTCGGTCTCCCTTCTTGGGTGGCTTTTGGAGACCGAATTCTGATCCTGCAACTCTGTCTCCCTCTCCTCTTCGGGGATCTGCTACTTAAATAGAGAGTCTTCCGCTGTCTCCCATTCTTCAGATCTTCAGCTCTCAGTTGTGCAATTTGTTCCTCATCTGAAAAAAGCTCGGGAGGTAACTTGTCGATCGCTTTGAAATCTGTTGCAGAAAAGCTGCAGTCCTCACTTCCATTAGAGCTAGATCCCGAGCTCTCTGCTCCCACTTTAACGCCATTTCTCGGCCTCAGTCCCGTGAATTTTCTGTGCCTCGGTGTCCTCTTCAACTCTAGCAAGCTCCCTTCTTTCCTCTGCATCTCTCGCATCCTCTGAACTCCGGCAACCATCTGGTCGAAACCCTTCATCTCTCCCAGTTCGGCAACTGGGTTGCCTAACAGTTCCTGGCCACCTCCATCGACCTTCTCTTTCCGGGATGACAACCTCCAAGAGGCCTCGAGCCCTCGGTCAAGCTCGGCACCCACACTGCCCGGGAGCGGCTTAGAACTTGAACTCCATCCGACAGTATAGTCTGCAGGATCACCATTTTCGCTACCAGCACCACTGCTTATACCCATTTTCTTGAACCGGAGAAGCCATGATGAGAGTAGAGAAGGCCGCGGCAAGGAGGTTGAAGGGTTAGGCTTCTTTCTTCGACCCCACCTCATATCCGGGGAAATGCAGGAGACGTTCTTCTGGGGATTCGCGTCTTTCTGAGATTAGTTAGAGAGACAGGAAGAGGGAAGGGGGATAAGAAGATGGGTGGTGGAAGGCGGAGGGGCATTTTGCAGAGGAGGAGGGGGAAGAAGAGAGAAGCAGAAGGAGAAGGTCTATGGCGTAGGAAGGAAGCATATAGCAGTTAGGGGGCGGTTGAGGGTAGGAACGTGGGCTTCATTACTCTCTGGTGATTAGCGGGAGAGGGACAGTGATGGAGGAAGTGTTCGGTTAATAGGACGAGAGATTCTTAGCTGAGCTGCATCACATAATTTATAAATTTCACCGATAAATATTTAACACGTTATTATAGAGCGTCACATTATCCTTTCATATTCAATAATGATATATGCTTTCAAACATTATTTAAAATGTTTGCTTACACGCCACGTATTTATTAACTAAGTTCACAGCATCATTTATAAACTTGATTCACCTAAGAATTTCTTTAACCAGATATCTCACACGGTAATACTGATATTGTATATTTGTCCAATAACAGTTTACATTTTACTTTTTTAGGATTTTTTACAGCTTGATAGTGCATGTGTTTATTTACGTGTTAAATATTTATTGACTAAGTTCATCACATCATCTATAAAATCAACTCAACTAAAATTTTTTATTATAACGTATATCACGTAGTAATATTGATATTGTATATTCCTCCGATAAGAATTCATTATTTTAATTTTTTAATATTTTCTAGGATTTTTTTAATTGGATAATTACAAGTAAACATATATTAATTATAGATCAAATCTTAAATAGACAAATATATAATACCAATATTGTCACTCCATGTATCGAATGGATAGAGCCTTGGCGGAGTGCGATGGGGTTGCGTTGCGGCAGACTGAGCGAGTGAGTTGTTTTGTTTTCAAAACAAAAGGGCCCGCCATAGATCCTGTGACCAATTTGCCCCCACTTTATTCTACGGTCTCTTTTTTCCTTTCTCTTTTTCAAATTCTAATTTATCCTTATTTATTGAGAAGCAACTTCTAATTCATCGTTGTCGGGTCACGACGACATCAATGTGCATAATTAGCGTATCGAATTTATCATGCAAATGTGGCATTTGTGTCTGCGAATCGCGTCGTTGTGAAGCATCACTCCTATGTAATGATTTTCTAGTCTAGTTAGGATAACCGGAGTTACTTTATATGTGGTTAAGAGAGAGAGAGACAGAGAGAGCTAGAGACAGACGAACAATGAGAGAACGGGAGAGAGAGAGCTGTAGAGCAATCCATACCCTTCTTTTTTTAATTATTCAGATTCTATTATATATAGATATATATTAATTATTTAAAAGACAAATTTCAGTCTCTTTTTTCATTTTTAAAATTAACATCCACCCTAATTTAATTTATATGATAATTCAAAACTTTTTAATATTATTTCAACTTTATTTTACTAATTCATTCTTATATTTTCTCTACGATAATTTTTAATCTAAAATTGTACGTGAATCTCTCTACAACCGTAATTATCTTAAATTATTCATTAATAAGTTGATACTTTACCGACATTATTTTAGTCCATTTTCTCACTTTAAGAGCTTTGGCTCATGGGAATGAGAAGAATTTTGTTGATTCCTTTGATTCGTGAATAACAATGTGTTTATCATTTTTAATTTATTTTATGATATTCATATTGCTTAGCATGAGTCATTTGCTATTATATATATACTAGATATGGACATGTGCTATGCAAGAAAAGAAAATAGAAATAAATAAATAAATATAAAATATTGCAATGAGATTGTACAATTAGATCATTTATTATAACATATTATAATTTAATTCATTTAAAATTCGTTAACTTACAGTAGTAAGTAGAGCATTTTCAGATTTTATTAGTATATATTATGTCAATTTTATTTTTTTTTACAATTACATGATCGATTTGTTCTATTAAAACTGTGGATATTGAGTGATATGGAGTGAGATGAAGAAATCCTGAACATTAACGAAAGATTTTTATCTTTAAAATTGTAAATATAGAGTGAGAGAAAAATTACCCAAATTATTCTTTTACTCTTAATATGGAAACCAGATGCATGTCATACATTTAATATATAAATTAGACTGCGGGCAGACATGGAAAATGAAAAAAAAATATTAATTTTCTCAAATATTTGCATAATAGTATAGAAATATATAAGATCAGTTCATAAATTTTTAACCTGATTTCTATTACGTTGAATTTAAGAACTGCACCCTATTTTGAACTTATGTTGTACATATAAATCAAACCATATTTTGACCCTGTAATATGCAACAAGTATCGGGTGCCATATCGAGACCTGCTCATCATTTTTCTCTCATCTCTATTAATAAAAAAAAAATTAATTCTACGTAATAAACTCACCAGATATACATAACTACTACGTCAAATGAAAGTTTATCAAATTATGAATACAAACAGTATAAATCACTCGAAAATTCAAATTTAATTGAAGAAGTTATAAATGATTAAATGAAATGCATGAGCTAGTTTCCTATATAACCTGACTCTAGTACAAGTTCCATGGTTGTGCCGCAGCCGGAATCGGTCAGTGTCGGTTCATTGATTTCTTACTTCGACCGTAGAGTAATTCCAACAGGATATACCTAAAACCTGCCCATAGAATAGGCTCTTACTACTTCCACTTTTACACTATAACCATACGCACCTTAGTTGTACAAATTATAAAATTAATAGGTTCCTTTATATTCTGTTACTACGTACGTATGTGTGATAAGTCGAAATTTCTAAAATTCAGTTGATGAACCGTTCAGCAGTCTCAATCAAATGGCTATAAATTTAAAAATAAAAAAAATATCCAACCAATTATAATTATTTTCTTCGCTTGTAAATTGCAGAGGGGCGTATTACAGAATTCTCGATTGGAAAAAAAAAAAAAAAAAAAAAAAAAGGTCAAGCTTGGTGGGTCGTTATTATTAGTGGGCCCACTTTGGGTCAATTCTTTCAGGCTATACGGCTGTTATCCTCTCACAGCTTAGCTTTGAATCCTGGCCCACTATAAAAAGAAGCAAACAAAGAGAATTTGACATGATTACGACTTAAAAGTCCTGAGTTAGGTCTCGCGAGTAAAATTTTTTGTGTCCATTTTATCTTTTTTTATTTCTTTTAAATTTATATGCCTTTTTTGTAAATTAGGAAAAAAAAAAAAAAGAGAGAGAGAGAGAGCAAAGAAGATGGGGTATTTTGTCAAATACGTTAGAAGAAGCATAACGGCACTGGGACGTATTGGAAATAAAGAGACAGCGATGTTACATGAGCTGTTCTAGTGATCCAGTTCAAAATAGCATGCTCAATCAGTTGGCAATTCATGAATTTCAATACACATTGAAGTACGTTGAGAATGGAAAATGGCACTTTTGATCCTCATTTTTTTAACACATGATATATTATATTCCAAATCTTCATTTTTTTTACCATCCATGCCCTCAATCTTTTGTATTTTTATCACTTTGGTTCTACCATTACTTTTTTTAATCGAAAAAAAGTATTTTTCATATTTTAAGAAAAATATGTTTTGAAAATTAAAAGAATAAGATAAAAGCAATTGGAAAAGGAAAATGGCAGTGGGGCATCGCCGGTAACCACATCCCACTCCAAAATCAGGACTCGTTTCCGGTTGAGAATTGATAAGTGGCCGTCATTCGACAAGTTTGTGACACGTTATATGCAAGAATGCTAAAAATGAGGGCATCGGGTGATTGCATACGGGTCGTAAGCAGCTAAGCAAGTTGTAAAATATTATCACAATTCGAGACATTCTTAGATGATCTTACCTCATCATTTGATGTGAAGAAACACGTATCAGATTATGACAGATGAATAAATAGGTGTTAATCACCCAAATAACTACCTTAAATATTATTAATCAGGATAATTTAATTAGTTATTTCTTATCACTTTACTGTCAGCAATTGAAGAAAGTTGAGCTATAGGATGAATAGGGTTGGGGACCTCTTTAGCAGCCATTTTTCTCCCTTTTGCCAACACAAACTTGGATGGTTTTCTCAACTTTCCTTATCTTCCCTTTTTTGCTTTTCTTCTTAAACTTTGGAATTTTGGGGGATATTATTGTATTATTATATACTTTTCCTATTTGGTCAAAAGGAAAAGGACCCTAATGGGAACTGTTTGTTGCTGGATGGAATAACAAGTTGGAAAATTAGTCTTCTCTTCTCCATCCGCTTTGAAATTGGACACCTCCGTTTTGGACAATTCCAGATAGGATTGCGGTTTGACCCGAGCCCGTAAAATCTGACCCAGTGCACTCCAGTTGAGGGCCGGTCTGGAATCTGGATCTGTGTCCTAATCCACCCCACCTCGTATTTTTAACTTTATTTTATTTATTATTTTATGGATACTTTTATTTTAGTAAACTTAATAATAATCATTTTATATTTATATTACAAATATATAATTTTGACATTTTAAACGTAATATTTACTAGTGTTTTATAAATCGGGTCGCCCCATCCTGCCCAATTGCCATCCCAATTCTTAGGCGTTGGATGCAGGAGAGCTGATAAATTCTTGGGTGATCCCACCTTATTACATGTCATAATAAGACATTAATTAAACTTTAACAAATTAGCAAACTAGTTTTAATTACTTGGACAACTATAAGATATGACCATTAAAAATTTTTTTAGTAATTTAATTAATATTTTCTCATTATGTCGCGATAAAATATGACCATTGAAGATTTTTTTAAAGATCTTTTCAGTTTCACCCTTATTAAACCACTCCCATATTAACAAATCAGAACAGATACCCCGGTTGATAGACGGCAATTGATTAACAAAGGAACTCCTATAATTAATCGGCTTCTGATGGGCCATTCAAAATAAAAGAAAAAAAAATAATTTATAATTACGTTTTCTCCTCTACTCAAAGATTCAGCCACTGAATTGTAAAATTCGACCGTTACCAAAAACCTTAAAGTGGGCTGAGATGTTGCCCCGTGGTCTCGGGCAGCTGGTAATAGAGAAGATAGGGCACTGTCCAGACCCTCTGTACGTTTTTGTGTGTGTATATATATGTGCATATATAAAATATAGTCGAATTTCCTTGCATTCCCACATAAAATTTTTCCAAATCTCATGTATGTTCCCGCCATTTCCTGTCATCAGTCCAAACGAAGAGTAAGAGTGGAGACCTTCCAAACTTTGCCACATCTGAATTGAAATAATATACTGGAAACCAAGCTTAATGGAACCGATTTACTCTATGTTCAATTTCAGGTTGATTCAACTTCCTGGTTTAGTCCGGCTTTTAGTTCAGTGTGCAGTTACCAGGGATCGGATTCTTCTACGCTCCTACGAACCAAATTAGTCCATGTTATCGAAGGAGTTTTACTCTTTAGTAATAAACCGGTCGTGATTATTTCTTGTCTTTTGATGTTCTAGCAGATTTGGTCAGACCATATGAATCCCCGCAGTTTGATTATGAATCTCGATGGATCTTTAAATCCAGTGAAATTTCGACTTTGGTCTTATGACGATTTTCAGCATTGCATTTATTCCTTCAAAAAAATGTATACAAATGCTTATCCCCTTTTTTTTTTTTTAAGGTTTTTGTCTAAAGGAAAATTGAATACTCTCAATTTCATTCCTCTTGTTGGATATTGGTACCCACCAGTAATCCACTTATTGCATGTGCATGTGACATCAAGTAAAGCCTTAGGTGAGTATTGAATTTTATCTCGGGCAACTAATAAAGGAAATTCCGGAATACAACGAAATCGGTATGCCACCAGTAAATGTGATGTCAAAATGATAAAAAGGTTAATAGGTGAAGTAGGGAAGATTTTGAAAAAAGAGGTTCTTTCCAACTAACTCTTTTGAAATCTCCATCTTTTGGGCTCTGATCCGTCTGAGAAAGAATTCGGGCCGGACGTGAATTGCCCAGATTCATCGAGAACTCAAAGTTTAACATAATTTGCTAGTGCCCACCATTTTATATAATCAAAACCTTTTTTTTTTTTGGCATGTACCAATAGATACTAGAAAATCCAGTGCACCCTGATAATACAAATTTGAGCCGGATCAATCCATATAGGGAGTGTGCAAATGCACAAATGTGCTAGTGGTGATGAGTTGAATCGGAATAGAATTAGATCTTAACACAGTTTCACCTCTAATACTCTCTTTCAAAAGACTAAGCAAAAGCATCTGCCAGAGCACTAGACCGCCAAAGGTGGCAGTTCAGCGGTCGAAAAACAACTCTAATTATGTGATACGGTGAGGTCTAAATTTCTTGTTCGACTCCTGTCTATACTCGTGTGTCAAAATATCTACTGGGCGCGCGTTTTTCAGACCGAACTCCTAATTGCTCAATTTACCTGATGTCCTTTTTGTGAGTATAACGTAGAAGGGGATAAATCGATCACCGCTGCTACTACTATTCTTTTTGAATATCAAAAGACTGAGCAAAACTTGCAGGTGCTTTTGAATCGTTTTATATATATATTTTTTCCCTTCTCCTGCGTGAGCAATGGTCCAATTTGCTACTCATGACATGTAGACTAGGGCTTAGGAGTTTTGGAGCCATTTGCCTCTTTCCGCCGCAAAGCTTGTACCGATGAACTCGCTACCATGTGAGTAACTGATCACCGGAGGCCCTCTCTCTCTCTCTCTCTATATATATATATATTTATGTATGTATGTGTACTGCTCTCTTCTCAAGACAAGTTAGATTTTCATTAACCCACTACTTCAAAAATTTTTAAAAAAAGATTAAACAATTTAAAAATGGAAAAGATTTGGATGCAAAACGAGATTGCTGTTCCTCAGGAACTGGACAAGAGGAGCTGTTTTCCATGGATTTGAATGATATCTACCCGCCCCGTTTCCATTTTAAGGTCAAAAAGTCGAATCGATAGAATCTGCATAAATCATCCACCACATGCTCTCTATACACATAGGCATAGGAGGAGACTGCCGTATTAAATTATGTTTAGGTCCGATAAATCGCCTCAAATAATTACCCGTACTGCTGCTTTGCCGCAACTTATCTGTAATTATTGATTATTCATCGTATCAGAGTGTTGTGATTATTTTACGTTTTTTTTTCTCTTACTGATTAGACTGGTTTAGAGTTTCATAACTAAATAGGTTTGATTGAACTTATATTGTCTAAAATCTAAAAATAGTTTTAAAAAAGCATTTTAAGAAATTACATAAATTTTTAACTTATGAATATTTTCATAAGGAATATGTTGGTGGGCCTATTTTAAAGTCATTTTTTTGTGTAATAATATTAAAATAACCTGAGATTTTTACAAATTAAATCCAATTTTTTCCATTTGCAATTTCAAAATATTATAATATAATGGTGGAAATTAACTTAAAAAAATCGTGTCACGTTCATCACTGCAATGGGAAATAAAAGCAGTCATATCTGGCTCACTTTTGATTGCACAAAGCAATTGAAAAAGATTTGGAAATGACAAGGGAAATCAGATGTCTAGAATATAAGGAGGATGCTTACCCTTGTTGATTATGCAAAAGTTTTTTTATAATTAAAATCCATTAATGGTAATATAAATAAAATGTACACAGGAGTCCCATAAAGCATTTACACGAATCTCAAGTGAATTCCATCGGACTCGACATCAAAGACAAAATTTGGTTTGATGGATTGCTGATGTGCTTGAAAATTCTGATATTGAAATCAAAAGAGAAGTTTTCTTTTTTTTTTTTTTTTCAGTAACAGGGAGGTGCATGAATCCAGTGCAATAATAGGAAATAAAGAGAAACATGAGCACATAACTTTCACAGTAATGATCGACCTTAGAATCTCGAGGTTGCGAGCTGGGATCTGTGCCATTGCACTAGCACCACGTCCTTAAATCAATCGAGAAGTTTAAGCTTATTAAAATTTACAATTTTTTGGGTGTGTGCGGTTGGTGTTCAGAAGCCCTCATGAACATCTGACTAATTCGGTTCGAGTCAGGTTGGTTTAGTAAGGGATAAAATTCTCCCAGTATAATTTTCTTTATTTATAAATACTCAAACTCGATACATTTATTTAAATGGATAAAATGTTAGACTATTTGAACCAATTCATCTCAGTAAATTTGACAAATTTTGGTAAGCTTAGATGATGTCCGAAATGCAAGACAATTGACTGTAACTTCCACTGCTAATGGCAGTTACAACAATAAACTGTGCGGTAAATTTTAAAATTTTATTTGTTTAATCGAAAAGTGAAAGTGACAAAGTTGTGATTTTGCCTAGTTCAACGGATTTTTTACTGCATTTTGAAATAAAAAGAATGTCATCAGAAAACTCTATATATATATATATATATAATCCTCGAAATAATGAAATTCCACCTACCTGATAGACTTATGACATGTTGAATTTAGCTTATTAGAAAATAAATATTCTGAGCATATTAGTTGAAGAAGCCATAACTTCCCATATTTGAAATTCGAAATGAGGTTATCAAAGAACGAATTACTCCGGAGATAATTCAAATTTTTTCACCAATGAGAATTAATTGCTTAAAACTCGAGCCATCACGTTAAGACCCGTTGAATTTTTAAATATCAATGGTGCAATGCGAATGGTGGATTCTAGTGTTATCCCTAGTATACAAAATGCACTCCCCGTCATTATTTTTAGCTGTGTGTCAAATATGCAGCTTGTAATTTTTCGCAGATTCGATTCACCGAGTAGTAAATGTAAAGTAAATCTTGGTTTTTACAGTTTCAACCAAAGCGGTTGCAAAGGGTATTCAATTCCAATTCCCAGCTCCGAAAATTGAAAATGTTCATTTTGTTTCTGATTCCGTCCTATTCATTTTTTATTCCGGAGTGCAAACCCGACGAGCCCGGAGTCCATTGTCCAACTTCTTTAATAAATACATATATTTTGATAAGAAACTTCGAAGGGTCGTTTTCAGCCCTCTACCTTATTCCATTGCAATGCACTGGGAACTGCCAATAAGGGCCAGGGTTTTCAATTAAGGGAAACAAAAATAAAAAGTAATAATAAATATAATTACTCAATTTGAACAATATAAAAAAGAAAAAAAGGGAAAAAATTGTTCGATACCTTGTAAGATTTCGAAGTGAACTAACAAATATACAACTCTGGATCGATCTTAGTGACAATCGCAATGGGAATACGAAAAGGAAATTAGAGTGTAGGTGATCCTCTAATTGCTCGATGGGACTGGCTGGGTCTCTTCCTAAGATCCATGCCCCGGACTCCGGTTAGAAGAGAAAAAGACTTGAGAGGGAGAAGAAAAGTGATCCCCTCTCCTAACTCGGAAAAATATGTGAAATTCTGTAGAAATTTTATTAATTTTATACGTATTTTTAGTGAAATATCCTAATTTTCGTCCTAAAATATGTCTATTAACTCTTTGATGAGTTCACCTACTAACCGTGACTTGTGGATCTGTTCCTAGAACAAATGGTGAGTGAGTAATTTTTTTTATTTATGCAAATTGCTGTTCCATCTTCAATGAGTTCTCAATCCAATGGTTACCAAAAAACAAAACAAAACTTCAAGAGTAATGGGCAGTTCTGAAATTCAAAAATGAGACCGGACGAAAGGTTCCTCCCATATAGTAATACTAGAGAATGACCCGTACTATACATGGTAAATATCCAATTGAATACGATTGAAAGAAAGATAAATTTGTTGTCGTTAAAAAGTGATCATGGCAGTAAAAGTCTTATATATTTGTCCTTTTCATTAATCGATCACTATATGTTTAAAATGATTAATCCTGTCATTAGTCTCGTTACACTTTTAATTTGAATTATCACTATTCTACTGGTGTGAATTTTACATAATTAACGAAACTGTTAACATATTAGTGATGATTTAAATTGAAAGTGCAACGATATTATTCTCATAAAACTGAATCAACTATTATCAAATTTATAAAATTCAACTGCTAAAAAGATAAAAATATGAAATTCCCGTATTATTTTCCCTAAATAAAAACATAAAAGTAAGAGAAATGGGCAACCAGGAAGTTAGAAGGATGGTGGAAATTGAATCTCATTCCTATTGGTTTTTATGGGGTGTTTAGTATAGCTCAGTTTTCAGTGGAGTAGTAATACTACGTAAGTAATGCTGACGTGATATATTCATCAAATTAAAACCTGACATGTAATCAATAAGTATATAGTTATAGTTATTAAATCTTAAAAAATCTTAAAAATGAAAAGAAATCATAAATATATGGTGAATCTTAATTGAAAATAATATATAAATAGAAATAAAATATTAAAAAACTTAAGGTGAACTCTAATTAGACAAATATATAAATGGTGAATTCTAATTGAACAGATATATTACGTCAGCATAGTTTACGTGGTATGGCCGCTTCATCGAAAATTTTCTCTCGATAAAGATTCCAATTTTTAAAAAAATTCTGTTATTTGATTGTAAATAATTCTAAATAAATTACACCGTAAAAATAATCCTAAATAAAAATTTTGTTGGAGAATATATTGCTTATTTTATTTACAAAATCATTATTTTCACCGAAGTGGATTGGCCGAGCACCTCTTCTCTTTTAAGCAAGATTTAAGTTCGAGTCTTGTAAATTGTGATAATTCACATCGGGAGAGTTTTACTCTCCAGTGGGCCATTCCAACCGAACTGGATTAGTTAGGACAAGTTGGACTTTTGGACACCAGAGATTCAAACTGAAAAAAAAAAAAGAGCATTTCTAATTTCCTAAAATTCCTATTATGCGGAATAATTTTTTTAATACTAGTGTCCTTTTTATTAAAGTATTAAAATTTGTTTCCTCTCTTTTTCCCCATAAAGTTAATTTTCTTACAAAATATTAAAATTTTGTTATAAAAAATATACAAACTTTTTTATAAAATCTTATGCGAACTATTAAAATTCGTTTCATCTCCCTTATCATATGCAAACCTAAAGGTTTATTAGTGAAAGTGTCAATTTTTATCCCACGTTTTTTCCGGTGTATAAAATGGACATATAAATCTAGAAGGAGACAAGAGAAAAAGAGATAAAGGGGCTCGTGGAATCTTACTGGTGAGAATTGAACCCGAGACATCTTAGTTCCAAATCAAACGTGGCACCAAGTAAACTAAACTCTCCTTTTCATTTTGTGACGCGTTTTGCTTTACAATACAATGTTACGCACGTTTTCATTTTATCTCAATTTTATCGTCCAATATCATTAAGGCTCTTTGTCTACCTGCTATCGTCCACTTGACCACCGTCGGAGAGGACCTGTAAATGCGCATGTGACACCGCTTATTACATGAAACAAGTAGAAAATTCAGAAAATAAAAGAGAAAATTAAAAATAAGAAAATAGTATAAATTTATGAAATTTGAAAAAGTTCAAAATAAAATAAGAAGATTTTCTAAACTAATCAAAATTTCATAATTGAAGATTAAAAATTAAAAGGATTGAGATTTACACCATTCATGATATGCAACATAACGAAAAATTCAAAAATAGTTTAAGAATAGATAAAAAAATAGAAAATGCAAAAAGAAATACATAAATTTGACAAAAAAATAAATATTTCTGAGAAGTTACTTAAGGAAATTTTAATAAAAATAAATTGAAATATTATAAAATATTAAAAATACAAAATAAAAACCTTAAAAACTAAAAAATAATTTTATGGAAATTTCAAAATTTTAATAAAAGAAGGACAGCCGCGTTCAAAACCCCTTTTTACTAATAATAATACTAATACATAAAATTTATATAAAATAATCTGCGATTTTAGTCATATCCTAAAATGTAATTATTTTAAAAATAAATGAAATTAATAATAAATTAAAAATTGCTAAGGAGATGAATATCTCCGGAAGAAAAATCATAAAATTGGGTAAATGGTAATTTTACTCTTCAATTTCTCACGCTTTTATCATTTTTATTCTAAATTTTATTTTTATTCATTTATATAATAAACTTTTTAAATTTTTACTATTTTGGTCATACCATTACTTTTTCCATTGAAAAAAGTATATTATATCTAAAAATAATTTTACAGTGGACCGTCCCCTATTAGGGAAGTGTTAACTATTAGTAAGTATCTTCTCTAAAATTAGGACATATACTTATTCATTAATTCTCAATCAGGAATGGATCCCAAGTTAGATGTAAGATATGGCCATTGGAGGCGCTCTACAAATATTTTTCTTTTACTTTCCTTTTTCCTTATTTTCTTTATTTTTAAAAATATTATATCAAAAAATTATTTTTGGTTGGAATATACTTTTCTAAATGTAAAATTAACAAAAAAACGTTTTATGATGAAAATGACAAAAGTACAAAATGTTAAGATCAAAAGCGTCTTCTTCTCGAAACGCGCTTCAACTGGCCAGGAGATACTATATAGTGCAAACAAAAAAAGAGTGTCTTTTTCTATTAAACTTTGTAAAAATTAGAGCAAATTTATAATACGTATATATGAATCTTTTTTATAATGAGAAGCTTATTCTTTTCAAGTCTATGAATCCAAGTAATTCTATGTATAAGGCACATGTATGGGTAGTTTCACCCAAGTGCTACACGGTTAAGGGGAATCGAATATCCAATCTCGTAAATTTTCTTATAATTTAGACGCTTGAGGTAACCCTTTGAGATTTAATGTTACTCTTTTTAATATCTCATCATTTTCTCTCTAGAACCATATCACCCTTTTTTTAATCCCTTTTTTTTTTGTCACTCTCATTGCCTAGAGACAACGTATCTTCAAACTTAGTACGTCTCATATTCATTATCCTGTTGATTGTCCATGAATTCATTTTTTTTTATAAGGAAGATCTATAAATCTAATATAAGAATAGAGATAAAGGAAAATAAAATGGCACATAATTCTTACCGTGAAAATCGAATCTCCAACCTCTAAATTGTGAAACAGAGTCTTGTACCATTATGTTAAAACTCGTTCAGCCAAGAATTCATTTTACTTGTCTAAAGTTTTACTTTGACCATAAGAAAATCGAGCTTCGTCTCTCTCGCGGGAAGAAACTTGTTAAATATCTCTTAGTAATTTTCTTACGAAATAATTTTTCTTTAGAAGTTGGAGAAAACATTTTTCATAGAAATAAACCAAACAATATTCTTCTCAACCAAATGTTCCATGATGGTTTTACCGAAAAACAAAAGGGAATAATCTAACTATTACTAAACTTCAACTTTGATCGAATTCTCAATTTTATTATGAACTTTTTTGCGTAACTTATAAAAATACAAACTATAAGATATTTGTCCCGTTTAGCACCGCGCTACAATTTTCATAAAAATAACGATTTTAACTGACACGACACGTTAATTTTAATGGGAAAACTAACGGGTTCCCATTAATTTTGTCGTAAAAAACAAACGCTATGCTGAACAGAAATATCTTTTTAGATTACGCGGAAAAATTCATGATAAAATGAAAATATTCAGATAAAATACACGTTCAATTCGATTATTAAAAAGGGGGTGGGGGTGGGAAGACATGCTCCGTGAAGGTTGAGCGGCCGAGGGGGTAGAACTCTCTTGATTTGGTACATGAGAGCAGCCTCCCCCTATTAAATATCAATTGAAATGTTCAGGAAATAGAAGTTGTGGGCTTACTGGATAATACGTTAGAGTCTGACTGAAATATCACACGGGACTCGTTGGCTGAGTAAATATTTTGGGTGCAATCCACGACAAGTTCTTTGTGAAACTTTTTCTTAAATCTTAACATGTATAAAATTTTCACGGTCAATCAACTTTGTACCTGTAAATATCTAAACGGTAATTTACAAAACAAACTCCTTATATATTATTATACATGAGATATTATTGAAGGTCATATTAAAAGATAAAAAGAATTTTAATGTATAGAAGACGCAGGTATACGGGAATATTAATTAAAATTTTAAAATATAAATAAAATTTTTTTACTAAATATCAAAGCAAGTTATCGTAATTTTTACATGGGTACAATCATATAAACATATTTTAATATATATATATATATATATATATATGTCTCCTGCATTACCGCTTGCATCCTTTTTGTTTTTCAGTGGTAGGATAGGGCCCTGGACATCTGCACGTGATGCAACAGGGAGATAAAAACAACACTGTGCAAATATGTATGTGTGTGTGTGTGTGTGTATATATAGGATACAGGTGCTGCATGGGAATCCAAGGAGATCTGCATTTATTCACCTCTGTATGAAATGCAACTTTTAAATTTAAAATAAATATGAAAAAGAGAGTTCAGTACAGTCGGTACCATTCTTATTCAGTGAGCTAAAGGTCACGAGTTTTTTCTTACCAGTGAGACTTCTCGTGCTCTTCTTATTATCTCTTCCTTATACTCATTCTAAATTTTTTTCTTAATACGTCAAAAAAAAATTTCTAACTGATTTTTATGTTATATAATTTTTGAAATATACAATTTAATATTCAAGAACTCAATAAGTGGTGGTTTAATGGTAAAATTCTTCTTATAATTATAAATTTTTCATTTATAAAACTCAGATAAATATATACTCATAATTATATATATATATATTCAATTCAACATTAAAGTATGTATAGATTGTTCCTTAAGAGAAAGGTCCCAGGAGACAACAAATTCTTAGTTATTTTATCTCTCACATGACGTAAAAAAATATTAATTAAATTGTGACAGAAGTATAAATTTGTATTAATCACACGAACAATTATCATAATTATCACTAATCAAATCAATTTAATCGATTTTTCCTTACCACATTATCATGAGGTAGGACAACATAAGATTTTTTCATAGAATATATTTTATTTAGTAAATCGATCTGTTCTAAGACTGTTTAATTTTAGTGATTGGCCGAATAAATAGGAAGTGATATATATGTAGCCTTAATCTAGATAGGATTTCATTGGTGCTGTTAATTAATAATAACATAATATATATTCCAATGAGAGTCTGCTCGCATCTGCGATCCAAACTACGAATGATCAAGTCTCTGTATTCTATAGTTTTCATAATATCCAAATGCCGGCTCCCAAATTTTGAATATCAAACCTACATTATTGAATTAGGAGCTTGATCACACCTAGAACTTGTATTATGCCATAGGCTTCGGATACATTATTATAACATATCTTTTTTTAATAATTATATAAAAAACCTTATATATATTCCAACTGGCAATAATTTCCTCATTTTGAGTATAATTCTTGTATTGTTTGTACAATTAAATTCTTAGTTTGATAAATTTTTAGTTTACATAACAAATAACCATTTATTGTACTCATAATATCAATAGAATTTACACATGAATCACAAATAATAATGAAATATATTAAAAGTCTATATATAAAAATAATATTTACTAAATCTTATACCATTGTACTAAACTAATAAAAATTAAATTAAAATTATAAAAATTTGTCATAGATTTGGTTATTTATGTTGAACTGTGTTTTGTGAGTAGATCGTAGGCGAAGTTAAGAGAAGACTATCGGGTTTATATGCTTATGTCAGTGGGAGACTAACATAGACTAGATTGGGTTTAGGTTAGAGGTTATTGCAATCAGGAGCTCATAAGTGGGTTTAAAAGAGACCGAGTTCTTTTCCACCTAAAAATCTAGGTTATTAGGTTGTAGCACACAGTTTTCTTGTAAATTTATTATTATCCTATAAAAGTTATGAATTACAGTCATATATTCGCAAATCATCATGACAAGAGGAGAAAAGAGATTGGTTTCAACAAGGCATCTAAAACCGATGGTTTAATACAGATTTCGAGCATGCTCCAGTTTTTAATTCCACATGGTAGGGTTTATACCCAAAAGTCAGAAATTGATTCTGTATAGGGTTGGGCATAGATAATATGAAAAATACATGATAACCAAATTCCATCGCTCCCGATAAATTAAATCTTAATAAATAAATACGTGTTAATTATGCGAATAATATTGTAATTGAATCACTCAATAAGTAATATTACTTCTTTTTATTAAAAGAAAAATGAAAATGAAAGTAATGGAGGCACGCGGTAAGGTCAAACAACGAGAATTAAGTTCCATCCGTGTCGAGGGTAATATCGGTATACCGAGATTATTAATTCTCTGCCGCCTAACTGGTGCCACGAAGGGGCAATCCTCAGGGTGGAGAAGCAGGGGATTGCGAAGTAATAATTAATGAGTTATTAGGGTTAGTTAGAAATGATTTCTGATTCATCCACTCGATGGCGCACGTGACTGTGACGTTGATAGTTGTGACCGTCACAGTGAAGCACTATATTAAAAGAAATTTAAGGATCGTTAGTGGGTGAACTATTTAGCAGTTGTGAAAAATAATTAAATTACCAAATTCTTTTATTTAATGTGTATTATTAATTATAATTCATCTGATTGAACCGATAAATGGTTTAGTAGAGCTTCCGCGTACAAAGCTAGCTAACTTTTCCTTTTTTGGGTAAATGAGCGGATTTTTCTCAAACTCTCCTCTAAGAATACAATAATTGTTCCAAAGCATATTCCGATAAAATGTGTGATATTCAAAATTTTAATTAATAATAAAATTATGCATCGGTGCTAAAAAATAGATTGGTTAAGATGACAGAGTGCCTCTTCCATTTAAATAAAATCTCGGGTTCGAGTTTTGTGAATGGAGAGAGTTCATGTTGGGAATGTTTTACTCCTAGTGAGCTTAATCGGCTCAAATTAGATTAATTAGAATCTATTGGATTACTGGATATCATTGGTACATACAGTAATAACCCAAAAAAAAAACTCGGCATCAGTCCAGAGTGCACCTAGCTATGCCAAATCGGATGGAGCAGTGCTACCCGTGTGTAGGAGAAAGTCTCATATGTAACAGGTACACCACGTAAAAATACTGATATGATATTGCGAGACAATCAAATCAAGAGATTTTTAGGTTTTTTTTCCTTTTTATGGCTTATTTTATTCATTTTAGATTTATTAAAAAATCATAAAATAATTGAATTTTATTTACTCGTTGCACTATATCAACACTATTACATGGAGCACCGGTTACACACAAGACTCTCTCCGGTGGAAAAGCTTGACCTTAAAAATGGAATGAAAAGAACGTTGAGCGAGGAAGGAAGGAAGAGGAAAATGACCGAGCGAGTTATCCGTTTGTGAATGGAGAAAGTCTTGTATGCCGGCGCTTTGTGTGATGCAAGAAGCCTATAATATCTCATCACATAAACAGTTACATGAAAAAGAATTTGGGCAATTAAATATAAATTGAAAAACTAAAAATCCTAAAAATTTCGACACCGGCGAGATGGTGAGGAGAGGGTCGAACATTACGAAACATGGAATTTAACAACATCTGAAGATTTTTTAAGATTTATTTAGAGTTTTTTAGAATATTTAGAATTTTTATTTATGGTTGATCATGATGTGAGGAGAAGTGAGACATTGGATTGAGATAATCATTTATTATATCTTTTTTTCACCTTAAAAAAGGAATTAAATTTATATTTTATGACTTAAATTTTATCTCGTAAAATTGCTTATGTGATTAGATATTGATGGTTTGTGACACTACCAAATAGTGCTGGTGTGGTATGCCCGTGACATACATGACTTTCTCGCGTAGTCATTAAAGGAAAGTGAAAAAAAATAAAAACCTTTGATTAGCCAATGCTTAAAGTTAGTTATTCGGTGTGCCCAATATATTTATGGTTAAATACGAAAATTTGATCATTGTATAATGTGAATGATGATATCATTTTATTTAAAAAAATTAAAAGGAAAATCAAATTAATTGATTCTCATCCATTTCCTTTTTGTTCTCTCAAATTAAGACAATCAAATTCCAAAAAAAAAAGAAAGAAAAGGAAATAGACAATCAAATAAATGGAACTTTTGCACTGCCCTACATTTCCTCCATCTCCTTCAACGCCATTCAAACAAAAAGTTAAGGATGAAATGTATGAATCATCAGTTTTTTCGCCTATTAAAGCCAGAGAACCGTTTTACTGTTGAGAAAGGTATTGGGTCCATGTAGTCAATTATGCACTTACTATTCAGCTCTTGTCCTTTAAAATCAATCCCTTGATTTTGATGCGTGTTTTAGATCCTTAGTCATCATTTTATGTGAACGAAGAAAATTAACATGGTAGATGTCGTGGAACCTGGTTGATTATTTTGATCCGTCAATAAGATCCAATGTTTTCTTTTTTATCTAAATAAAAATAGTGAAAAAAAAAATAAGACAAGGAGAAATAACAGTTGTTTCATAACCTCATTGACATAAGTTAAGAGTCGTTCAATTTTTGGTTTAATATTTATTAAAATATAATTGGGTAAATTATATTAAAAATATGTGATTTGCTCATTTTCTTAAAAAAAATTAAATGTTTTAAATTTCAAAAATAAAATTATATGGTTTAATTTTATTTCCTAATTAAGCCAAACATTTCGAATTTTGAAAGTAAAATTAAGTGATTTCCTTTTGCTTCCAATTTAAACTATACATTCCATATTATAAGATTAAAATCACTTTTTTATTTTATTAGAAACCACACTAATTAATTTAACTTGCTATTAAATGCTTAGGTGACTAATTCCATATAATTTTTTTCTTCATTGTGAGACAAAAGTATGTTGGAAATTTTTTGAAATTTACACTAGTTTCTTATGTAACGTTCTCTTAATATTTTCTCATAACTAATATTAATCATAATTTAACAGAAAATTATTAAATTAATTTTAAACAAAATTACTCGAATTTTATCTATTTCTAAGTATGTGTTAAGAAAAAAAAAATTAGCTAGAATATATGGCACAAGAATATCACATTTTTTTGGTAAAAGGAAGGCAGCAACAGTATTAGCTATCCAGCCACTCCCGGCTACGTAATGTTTGGACTTTCATACTCAACCACAAACATATCGGATGAATTGAACAATCAGTACTATCACTGTCATCGTGAACGTAGCATTATTAAAGGTCTAGTATAATTAAGAAGCCAGTAAAGTAGTATCACCAAAGGTCTAGTATAGTGTAAAGAGCCGATTTCCACCAAGGCCCATGCTCAAGAATCTTTTTTGATAATATTACTCGGAGTGAGACTCGAACATGTGATCAAGACCTCACCAAACTATGTGAAAGTGAGCTTTATACCACTAGGCTACTACCCTTGGCGGTGGCACAAGAATATCACTTTATATTTTGATAGATTAGTCCACCTCGTCAATAAATAGAAAACATAATTTTTATTTTTTAAATTTGAAGAATTTGGCTTGACTTGATAATGAGGCCAAACTACATGATTATATTTTCTAAACTTAAAATATTTGGCTTTTTTTTTTAAATGGAGTAAACTACGTACTATTTTTGTAATATATTATAATTACTTTAAGGGAGGGGACCTCTTTTTGGTATCACTTTTTCCACCAAGAAATGCCCTTGTGCATATAATTGAAATATTGTTAGCACTTAGATTGGAATTGAATGTTAACATAATCATAAATTTAATATATATATAACTACCCATTCACACTTAAAACTCCCTTCCTCTTCTTTCTCTATGTTCTTTATGATCTTTTTGCTTTCTAATAGTTTTATTTATAATTGTCATATTCCATTCTCGCTCTTTTATCAGTAAACCATGCATAAATAGATGTTTTTAATAATTTTAATTAAAATAAAATACCGTGCTTAGCATGGGTAAGGATGTAGTATAATTAACCAAGGATTCATTTCCCCTCTCTTAAACAAGAGGCTTTGAATCCCTAAAATAAGGGAATTCTTTTTCTTAGTATACCCAGCTAATCGAGATTTGAAATTAAAAAAAAAAAAACCACTACTCACCCCGATCTTTTTATTACTAAAAAATAAATTTTAGTAACAACATATTTTTCTTACCCCACTTTCTCTCTCTTTTCTTTTGTGACATTCATTTTCTCTGTACTTTCTCTCTGCCATTTTCATTGTCATTTAATTTTTTTTTTTTATAAATTTATTATTATTTTTATATTTAATTTATGAAAAATTACACACACCAAAATTTACTATGATTAAAATTTTATTTAATTATTTATTAGATATTTCTTCTCTTCATCAATTTTGTTAAATAATAAAATCCATACTTGGGTCGAACCCTATAATATTACATTCACCCAAGTTCTTATACCTTTTTGTTAAGTACTTTCATTATCAACAATTTAAATTATACATTACTTAAATATAGCAAAATTACTTAAGTTTATTTTAATTCTGAGCTTAATAATCTTCTAAGTTAAATAAAATACCAATAAAGAGTTTGGGGAGTGTAAAGTTGATTTGAATATACTCATACCAGACATGAATGGACCGTGCTATGCACAAAAAAAAATAAAAATAAACAAAATACTGGGATAAATTTATGTAATTAGATCGTTTATTTATAACTTATTACAATTTAATTCATTTAAAATTTTGTTAATTTACAGTATTAGGTATGTTATTTTCAATTATCATTAGTATACTATGTCAATTTTACAATTTCAAATAATTCGTTCAAAAAATATGACATATTTTTTCGTTAAAATTCTAGATATGGAGTGAGATAGGAAAATCTGAGCAGATGCATGCCATAAATTTTAATATATAAATTAGATGGAGGGTAATTATGGAAAATGAAATAGACATCAAATTTCACAAATGTTGGCATATAATAGTAAGACATATGTAGATACTACCGAGATATATCATAAAGACATGATCGACATAGATTTTAAATTTACTGTTTAATCCTAGATTTTTAGTATATAACCTAAAAATTTTAGTCATGATCATGATGCCATATTAGCCGAAAAATATATGTAGTTATGTGACCAAATTTACTTATACTCGGATTTAACTTAATTATGATAAGATATATAATTTAAAAAATTATAATAGCATTTTTGTATAAATGGTTTTTGTACTATATCAAATAAAAATTATTTTTCAAACTCTTTTATATAATAATAATAATAATAATAATAATAATAATAATAATAATAATAATAATAATAATAATAATAATAATAATAATAATAATAATATATTAAGTTTTAAATCAGCAATAGTAAAGGAAACTATATGCCAACTCCGAATCAAACCAAACAGATATAGAAATTTTTCATTTCGTTTCAGATTCCACTCTATTTTCATTTCCTCTTTTATTTTCGATTCCAGACTGTGAACCGAATAAGCCGTAAAACGTGTTTTTATCTTCAGAATTTTGCACTTTACCTCAATCTAATTCAAAAACGTGAACGTCACCCTCTCGCACCGGAATTGGAGTTTCTCGCTTGGACATAAGTGGCATGCATTGAACTTACACGTTTTCGAAGAGACAGGCCACATTGCTCTTGTTTCAATATCGGGTCGGATGATAGATTACAAAATTCGAGTGCTGTGAAATGATAAAATTATAATACAAATTTCAATCACGAGTCAAAATGTTGTATTTTACATTTGGTCATAGTCGTAATTTAAGAATTTCATGTGTAAAGATTTTCGTTGAACTGTAAATTTCTAATTCAGATAATCTTATATTACGGTAATTTGAATTTTATATCAAAATTTTTAGATCGCATCTTAAAAAACTCAAGAGTGTTTGGTTAGAGGTAATTAAAGTGAGTTGTAATTTCATATTATACTTCACCTTGTACCATAAATTACAGCATTTATCTGTACAATTTACTGTAATTTGATACTGCATAGGTTAAGAATTTATAATATGGTTGATAAAATCTCTGTAAAAAAAAAAATATAGCATTCTTAAATTACAATTAACTTTATTACCATTTTACCTACCTATATTATTAAAATTTACAACCGAATTTACATCTTTCCAAACATCATAGTTTTTATTCCATCCTTTTTTTTAAAAAAGTATCACAATTTAAACTTTTTCTATAATATTAATATTTTTATGTAATATAATAATATTCAAATCAAACGCACCCAGCAAAAATAACTGGCGACGGTGAGGAAAATGGTTTCCAGCGACGTTTGTCTTCAGATTCCTATTGTACAGGAAAATAGGAATATTAAATTTTCAACTGGACGAATGGACTTTTCTCGTTTTTGGTCCCCCAATTCAAATATTCTCCCATTTTCAAATCATTGTTTTTCCCATTATAAATAGCAATTGAGAACAGCCAAAAACAACCCACAAGTAAATGCTGGCGGCTGAGAAAGAAGACTTGATACAGTTGATACCGTTCTTATTCTATGATCTAGAAGTCCCGCGTTTAATCTTACCTGTGGAACTTTTCGTATCCCTTTTATCGATTATTCCTTCTATCCTTTCTAGATAGATTTTATGTATCTCCTTTGTAAAAAAAAAAAAATTGTTGGTGGAAAACTGCATTCCATGTTTGTCTATTTTACTTGCAGCCCACGGTCGAGAATCCATTGAAAATGTATTTCATGTTTGGTTGAGAGACGAATTTCATATCGGATAGTCAGTAGACTAAAATATAGTACATATTTTTTTGATGGATCTAAAATCCGATACATAAGAGTCACTCGATATCACTTCTTATAGGTTTAGGGTTTTAAGTCTATGTACCAAATCTCTTACCAGATCAGTGAAATTTTATATGATATCAGAACTTATTACTGTGTGGGCTTACTGTATGCCATGCCAAAGTATGAAACTCATGGTGTGATTTGAAAGGTTGAAACTATAAGGGAAATGTTCGGTTCGTTATCAGAGAATTGAGTACGAAATAGAGTCTGACTCGTGTAAAGTTGCTAGCTCGAGGATGCTGTGAAATAAATTCTACATCGAACGGTTAATTGGATAACGTGTAAGATTTTTACGGGAATATGAGTCTACCATGTTATAAGTTCGTTGAAAATTTTACATGGTCAAGATAAAATCGATGTTGGATTGAGGGTTTGTCTTACGAATAAACTCTATCTCTCGTTAATAAAACATAAACAGTGGTCGTTTTTATTTAAAAAAAAGAAGAAGAAGAGAGATTTAATACAATCACAATCTCTATCGGTGATAGAAAATTCCCAGATTCAATTTTTCGTTTGATCTTCCTCCTTTTTGGTAATGCGATCTCCTCTGTTGCTGAGAAGAAAAAAAAATTATTTAAATGATTTTTTCATAAGTAATTCAATTAAATGCTGTTTGTCACAAACAAACGGACAAACCGCTTCAACGAAAAATAAAAAAATTAAAAAGTAAAATAAAAAAAAAAAACTCTGTCCGGACTGGCGACACCTTACTTGCGTGTCCTTGTGCAACGGATCTCTTCCTTCAATGCTCTCTCACCCCGTCCCTCCTTACTCTCAACACAGTAGCAGTAGAGATTCTCTCTTTCTCTCACACCTCTGTCTCTGTCTCTCGGAGAGCTCCATGCTTCAAGAAGTCTCTTCTGTGTACAGTGGGGCTTCGGCTTTTCCTGAAAGGGAACTCACCTCGTGAAGTTCATGTGAAGTTCGGTGGGAGAGATCTGAGGCTTCTCTCATCAATGAATGGTCAAGAGGGCCTCAACTTTTGATGTCCTCTTTGATTGGTCCAATTGAGGTGATTTGATTCTAGCGCTCTTCCCTCTCCCTTTCCCATCCACCTTTTGAGTTCTTAGCTGTCACAGCAAGCGAGTTGCTCTTCTCATCTCTCATTTCTATAGGAAAAGCTCTGAACTTCATGGTTTTTCAGGGACAGAAGAAGGTGGGTTTCAGTGTTTGCAACCTGTTTGAGTGATTGTTTCAATGTTTGAAGCTCAGTGGGTGGAAGGGATCGCTGTGTCGTGCAAGTTCCTGCATTGGAGTTGAATCGCCTACTGTTTTTTGACTGTGAACTGAGAAGGGATCGATTGTTTTCCGGGAGGAGCAAGTATAATTTTTCCTTTGGCTGTTTAATTTGTTGATTGGCGTGGTCATGAACAGCTAATGGCTTCGCCATTTCGAGGTCTTCTATGCAGGATTGTTAGGATTCTGTCGAAAAATTGCAGAGATTTGTGCTCCTCGAAAATGCCTTATCATTCAATTTCTTGGCTTATCACTGAAGTGATTCTGAGCTTGGGCCAGTTAACGTTCTGATAATGACCCGGCCTGTTCGGAGTCGTGTCCTTAAGGATGTCAATGGAGATATCAGCGATCACCTTCGCAATCACATCCACCTAACCAACTGCATCCACTTGAAAAACCACATGCACAAGCACAGCCCAATACTGTCTGACCGGTCCCTTATGAGGGACCTGATTGCCCTTCAAAGATCTCGGTCGCTGCGGGACCCATCTGCTAGCCCACCCTCCTGGCATTCCCCATCTGTTGTTGAGCTTCTTCCCCGAAAGGGTGACAAGGAAGGCAATAATATGATTCAGGAGGGTCGAAGATCAGTAGGCGGCGAGAGGCCAAGACAGGGGACGAGGCTGTCAGGAAATTCTCCGCCATTTTCTTTTTTGGCATCTACACGAGTTGCTCCTGAAGAAGACGAAGAGGTAGCAGCAACGATTGCTAAGCATAGAGAAGACTCTCTTCATGATATCCTTTCAGGAAAATCTGATTCTGTGGAGAGAAGGAAAAAGCAAAGGGGGAAGCAAGTTCGAGACCCCCAGTTTAAGACATTAACAGAGCAGCTGAATAGCGTAGCGCTGGAAAGCGATGCCGTGGTGTCCTCAAATATCCGTCCTAAAGATAAGTTCTTTCAAACAGATAAAATGCCACAAGAAGCAGGTTCTCGTAACTATGGCAGTGGTGTAAACCGGGGAAAGAGGCGAAGGTTCAGGGCTTCAAGGAGGCCTCAGGCTCCAGTGGCTTCTCGAGATGTTGGAATGAAGAGTGAGTTGTCTGTTGCTTCTAATTCTCTTGGTCAAGGTCCCACACGTTGGAGTCATCACACGGAGGAGGAAGAAGCGGTGGAAGGTGAAGAGGAAGAAGAGTATCAGGGGCAGAATAATGTTACAAGAGCTCCAAGGAATGGCTGTGGGATACCCTGGAATTGGTCAAGAATTCACCATCGGGGAAGAAACTTCTTTGATAAGGCAGGAAGGAGCTTATCATGCGGCCTTTCGGAGAGGAGAAGGAATGGTTCTGATCTTCCTGTAGCTTCCGAATCCTTGAATGAGTCTTCTAAATCTGAGGGGGAGGCTTTGCCACTATTAGGTGGCTCTCAGGGAAGTTCTGAGAAGCTGCATGATTGCTCAGGTGAATTGGGAATTTTTTCTGATCACCTTCTGAGGCACGATCGAGAGTCTGATCTTGCCTCTGAAGCCCGATCTGGTGGTCTGATCCGCCCAAGAAATCGTAGAAATCGCCACCAGAACCTAACCCAGAAGTACATGCCCCGATCTTTTAGGGACCTAGTGGGGCAAAATCTTGTGGCCCAGGCCTTGTCTAATGCAGTTGTTCGTTGGAAGATTGGGATCCTTTATGTGTTTTATGGCCCTCATGGAACGGGAAAGACCTCTTGCGCTCGAATTTTTGCACAAGCTCTCAATTGCCAATCTTCCGAGGATCCCAAACCCTGCGGGTACTGCAATTCTTGTATTGCCCACAGCTCGGGCAAGTGCCGTCACGTGAAGGAGGTGGGCCCTGTTAGCAACTTCGACTTTGAGAACATCATTGACCTTCTTGACAACATGATTGTTTCCCATATTCCATCACATTCACAGTACAGGGTATTTATTTTTGATGATTGTGACACTCTATCCAGTGACTGCTGGAGCGCTATATCAAAGGTCATTGACCGTGCTCCAAGGAGAGTGGTGTTCATCCTTGTGTGCTCTAGTCTCGAGGTTCTGCCTCATATAATCATATCAAGGTGCCATAAATTCTTTTTCCCAAAGCTGAAGGATGCAGATATTATCTACACTTTGCAATGGGTCTCGAGCAAAGAACATTTAGAAGTGGACAAAGATGCACTGAAGCTTATTGCTTCGAGGTCTGATGGTTCCCTGAGAGATGCTTTGATGACTCTAGACCAGTTGAGTTTGCTAGGGCAGAGAATCTCGGTTGCGCTGGTTCAGGAGCTGGTGAGCTGCTTCCTCTTCTTTCCCCCTTTGTAAAAATCTCTTTTCTTGAAGGACAAAAAATCATTGTTTTTGCATTCTTGTCATCTGATTCTGTTTTATTATCCCAACTTTCTTTCCATCTTTATCATTTCTCAGACATAACATTTTTAGGATTCTGTAGCCAGTGCTTTTTGGGTTAAAGAAACCTTGTATTTATAGAGGAGCCATTGATATAGAAAATAAATTCTCGCATTTATTGAGTCTGTTGAGATATTTACTAATGATTCATGGGCAGATTGTTTGAATGCTGTTTACTATACAGATATATTTTGTGCACTCAAAGAATCCATTTCTTCTTGAGTTATCCATTTCAAACATCAAATAAGAACGAGGTTTGTGGAGCCCAGCAACTTTAATATCTTACTGATTTTGTGATACCTTAGTAGAACTTAAAAGATTTCATCAAGAAAGGATGCCTGGCAGGGGTTCTTTATAGCAATGACACATATGATTTGAATTTGGTTTTTTTACCTCCATCAGAACTCGGAGGTGAAATCATGGCATAGGTTAGCAACTCATCTTGTTGAAACCAGTAACATGGAATTGCTCTGGAAGAAAACATATTCATGTCGAAAAATCCTTTTGTTTATTTTTGGATTCTTTCCAATGAAAAGCCTCTGCTATGGTCAAGTCAAATGAAATAGCATGCTGTTGGCAGGGCCATAATATTCAACTCTGCATTCGCTTAACAATGCGCAGGATTTGGGATGACATATCAAACCATATTAACAGAAAGTAGGAAATCCGCAGAGTTTTGCATTCAGAGGCATGGCCCATCTAATAATAAACTAGGTCCGGAGAGAATGGTCCAAGAATCATGGATCTTTAGTGTGTGAAAGCTACAACATTTGCTCATCTCCTTTGTCCAGATATAGTATGCAGTGATTGCCTGCGTAAATTTTGGGTCGCTGAGTGCAGAAATATGGTAGTGCTCATAAATCTCATGCATTGTTTTGTGGGACAAATATGTTATATACATGAGTGTTTTTTCGTCAAGAGCAGATGCTACATCCTGTAACTTCCAATGTATTATTATTCTTATGGAAAATTTTCTTTCTTTCATAATTTTCCCAGGTTGGGCTTATTTCTGATGAGAAACTAGTGGATCTTCTCGACTTAGCATTATCTGCAGACACAGTTAACACTGTCAAGAACTTGAGGGTGATTTTGGAAATGGGAGTGGAGCCATTGGCCTTGATGTCACAGCTTGCTACAGTTGTTACAGATATACTTGCAGGGACCTATGATTTCACAAAAGAAAGGAACAGGAGGAAGTTCTTTCAGCGTCTGCCATGTAAGTTTAGATTATGCTTTTCCCCCCTTTGGAAAGGAGCTATTTTGCATTTTCTTATGTATGAGGTTCAAGATTATTATTGACTGATTCTTCCCTGCTTTAAAGCTTGTGATGTAATACTCATTTTCCTCGTTATGGCTGCTCTTTAGTATAATGTGCCTTTTTATACAAAGACATTTGGATGCATGTTATCATTGGAAATCAAAGAGGAAAATTGGATGTTCAGGGGTAATTTTGACATTTTTCACCAAGGTCTAGTGTGGCCATCATTTTATGTGAAGATTATAAATTAGAATACTCGGGAGTTATATTGACAATGGAAGTATAGGAAATTAGTCTAGGGTTTGTTCAGGGAGGTTTCATATATATTCAGAAAATCTTCAGATTCAACTTCTGCCTTTTGGACTTTTGCTCTTCAAACTGTACCTTTGACTTTTACTTTTGGAGATTTTGGATGAGAAAATGTAAATGACCACTGGGCCTACAAGAGAGTGGGACCATATCCACTTAAAAGCTGATACCATGTAAAATGACAATCAGGCTTATAAGTGGTTGGATCATATCCACTAAAAGCCCAAGTTTATAGGTTGTGGCAATTACTCTTTTAACCTAAGATTCCTTTTACTATCTACTGATGTGGGATTTAATCCTCCACAAAAAACAATAAGTTTCATTGAAAAATTCTTTTCATGGAAATTTCATAGACAAGCCTGTAAGTAAATTGTTGTTTTCCCCTGAATGCTGATGCATTTTAGAGTATTAACTCCCACATTGGGAAGTTTAAAAAAAATGAAATATAAGAGAATTGGTTACCTATGGTCCAACCTCTTATAGGCTCCGCTCAAATGTGGCAATTTTTAGGTGGGTATGGGTCAAACTTCTACGGCCAGTGGAAATTTTATTATATTCAAGAGTGTGATAAAGTGTTCCTCTTATTTCTACATCCCCTCTTTTAGTGAAAATTAATAATATGAACCTGATCATTTTAGAGTGGATTATTTATACCCACCAACTGCGGCGCATTCAGCCTTTTTTTCGCAGGATCATAGTGATTAATGGTTGGGAAAGATCCTGGTCTGAAGGAATGTAGTGTTAGTCTTGTCTATATGCAGGGACTTCCCCTTAGTCTTGACAGAGAGAACTTTTTGGTTTGCAGTATCAAAAGAAGCAATGGAGAGATTGCGTCAAGCACTGAAAACCCTATCTGAAGCTGAGAAACAGCTGAGGATGTCCAATGATAAAACAACATGGCTCACAGCTGCCTTACTCCAGCTTGCTCCTGACCAACAGTACATGATGCCAACTTCTTCTGCTGATAATAGCCCTTCGGCTGTTAAAAATGTGGGAGACTGGGAATCCAACAGTCAGGCCCCTGAGCATGTTGAGGTGGCTGACAATGGAAGGGGATGGCCGCTCAATGACAGAATTGAGTGTACTCGTCCTGGGAGTTCATTGAAAGTTCCTGGAAATGGCTCTAACAGGGAAGGTAGGCTTGACTCAAGAAGCACTGCTAGGTTTGGAAGGCCACTCCCTGGGATAGCATACAAGAGGATTGACGATATTTGGTTGGAAGTGATCGATAAGGTTCCATTCGATAGCGTGAAGGAGTTTTTGTTCCAAGAAGGCAGACTGATTTCCGTCAGTTTTGGTGCAGGTAATGCTGAGTTCAAAAATTACATTATAAATTAATTTATTGCTTGAATTTTATTGTTAATAAGTCTGCAGATGTTTTTCCCTTTTTATTCGTCTATCTCATACCCTTATAGTATACAGTTATAGTGAAAATTTTGTGTTTGTAATAACACTTAGACCAAATTTGTCAGAATAGCCTGTTTCAACTAAAAAGTGTGCATGTCTTCAGTTGACTTCTTGCATATCTTACGACACATGAGCTGGTAGGACTCAACTTAAGCAAGCATTCCTCTATAATGAAGTAAATTTTGCAATGGCACACACTGAATGCGCATTTATGACCGTAATCCCATAGGCTATGCTTCAGCAAGTTGAATGTCCAATCCAATGTAATAAATATGCTTTAAACACCAAATATTGGAACAAAGGATACTTCCTGTTGAAGCAATTCTTGTTATATTGTTTTAGAAGAATGTTTTTTACCCCTCACTAGAAGGAATCATTTTGTTTGAGGAATCTTATGGCTCTCTCGTTTTCACTGCTATTTTGTTTCAGCTCCAACTGTGCAGCTCCTTTTCAGCTCAAATCTAACAAAGACCAAGGCCGAGAAGCTCCGAGAGCACATTTTGCAGGCGTTTGAGACAGTCCTGGGGTCCACTGTCACAATTGAGATCCGATGCGAATCGAAGCAGGACATTAGATCCGGGGCTTATGCACCTCTTCCTCTACCAGCCCCAAGAGACAGTATATCCCAAGTTGGACGGAGTGAAATAGTTGAATTGGAACCTTCTCCAAGGGATATGAAGAGCAGTGGAGCAAATAAAAGAGTTCTGCGAGAAGAATCATCACATATGAAAGTCCCACCTTCCTATGCGGAGAGGAGAAAGGTTGGTGAGAAGGTGCCGATCCAGAGCATTGTGAGAGGGAAGGTTTCCCTTGCTCATGTGATTCAGGAGGCAGGGGAGGGGCGCTCCCAGCGCAACTCATGGTCAAGAGTAAAGCAGTTTCCATTGCCGAGAAGCTTGAGCAAGAGAATCTGTGAGTACACTTGCTTTTATGAGTTTAACTTTCTCTGGAATCATTTACATTTATAACTGGCCACTGAGTCCTCTTATTTAGGCAATGTACTGAAACCATCAAATTCTGGAGTTTAATGAAAGAATACTTTTGGGAGCCTATTAGGTGAGATGTGGATGAACCTTAAGGTCATGTTCAGCATTGAAACCATGGAATGCCAGAGTTTCATATAATAGAACAATGTGGACTGACAGCGTGCATGGTCTTAAGGTCCTATTTGGTGTGGAACGTAATACAGTTCATTTTGGAGTTTAACAATATAGTCTAGAGACTTAGAGCAGTTAATACACCTGTTTCGGTAGGAAATTTTAATTTGAATATGCTCTGTGAGGCTTGGATTAGCTCTTTGATTCCTTAAATTTGCAGGAGGCTCGAGCCTAGGTCGAGAAGTCTGCTCTGCTGGAAGGCTTCCCAAGCAACACGTCGCAAGGTAATACTGGATTGTGGTTATGTCCTTGATTCGTAGAGGATTCTTTAGCCATTTGCTTACAACCCGGTGGATTAACAACCATGAATGGCTGCGTAAAACATTGGACCATATCCCAGATCTATTTGGTAATAGAAAACAAAGCCCGATAAGATTATATTTGCCCTGCTGCACCAAAATGGGTGTTCTTCCCATTTGAAAGTCATCTCTGTTTTCATATGAAAGGAATGAACAATTGGACCCATTTTCATACCCGAATATAAAAATGAGTTCCATTTTCCAATATCCGGAATTTCTGAGCTTGAAGATTGGGAGGCTAGTTACGGTTTTGCCCATGAGGAATACTGATTATGAATCCTTTTCGTCTTCTAGCTTTCACAGCTGAAAATCAAGGCGAGGAGACCTCGCTCTTTGCTGAAGCTCGTTCCTTGTGGGAAGTGTCTCTCCACCAAATCCCTGAGGTCATAGGACAGATTTTCGGGTTGCTTCGAGAAAGGATTGACTCAACCGCTGTGGTTTTCATTAGTTGACTGTATGTAGCGAAATTTCGTACCACTTAGGTAGTCCCATTAGTTCAATGCCTCATCTCCTCCTTTCCATTCAATAAGAGTATTGAGTTTAATAGTTGACTGGATATTTGATGAACAGGGAAATCATTGCCAATAGCATAGCATCTGTTAATGAATTCACGAGTTTCAGCCTTTCACTGCAAAGGTCATCTTTTGGTCTAATTTTGATGTTTGTAGTTAATTACTGTTCTCTTCTTCTGTCCTTAGCTCAATTACCTCTGGAGATAATCGATCTGTTGAACAAATATTGAAATTTCTAACGGCTTAATACAGGTTGAAAAAATAAAATGATAATCCTTTGGAATGTCAGCCTTACATTCCATAAGAAATTGGACACTGCCACATAATTGCATAAATTATGCTCAATCTTATCCAATTCCATTGGAAATTTGATATGTATTAGACCAGGTTATGTTTCATCCTGTTGGGTCGGAGTACAGAACTCAAGATCACTAAGTCTGAGTGTAGAAAAGTGTCCGTTTTGTAGTCTGTTGTTCCCCTTGTTCAAGTACGGAAGCAGGAAGGTCTCATGGTCGGCTGGCTGTTGAGAGGAAGTTTAAGGGTATTAAGCATGGTGTCATGTGAGAAAAGATGTTGAAAAAAAACGAATTTCACATTAGAAATTCAATTTGATGCATGCTCAATCTCTTACAAGTGCAGTGGAAATCATTACCAAATTTGTCTTGCACATTAAACTATGTTTGAATTGAGGGATGAGGAGGGGAGGAGAGGGAGAGAGATTTGAAGGGATAGATTACTCCTCCAAACCTCAAAAAATTAATTTGATTATTATACCTTTTTTAATATAGATAAACATTTTATAAAATGTATTTAAGAAAAGTTAATAAAATTTTTCAAATTTTATTATATTTTGAATTTTGACAAGCAAATAAAATTTAATTCAATTTTTTTCTTAATTTTGACTTGATCCTATGATTATTATTCTACAAATATTTATTTCAATAAAATGTAGACATAAAAAATTGAAATTTACAAAAGAGTAGAGTTCTCTTTTCCGCATTTGAAAATGTAGAGGTATTTTCGTCATAAAATTTCCCGCTCCTCCCAATTCGCCAATTCGTCATAGAGAGCTAAGTTTCTCGCTCCCGGGGCTCTTATTTGAGAAATCCTTAGGTGATCTTACGTCGTCAATGATGTGAGAAAATACCAATCGGAATGTGACAAACGAGCAAATTAGTGTTAATCATCCGAACAGTTACCATAATTAATACTAATCAAAGTAATTTGATTACTTCTTCCTCACCACGTTATTATAAGGTAGGACTATATAAAATTTTTCCTTATATTCCTCTTATTTTGAATGCCAAATCATTTGCATAGATTGAAGGAAATTTCCTATAAGATTGACCCACATCTGTTAAGTGAAAGGAAAAGGAAGCAACACTCTGAGACAGGGAAAAAAAAACAAATAATATCCGAATATACTGATACATCACTCTCTCCTTTGAAAAAAAAAATGAAAAATTGAAAAGAAAAAGCAAGACTCTGATATATTGCCAATAAATCATCATTGAATTTGAATTTTGTTCCACAGTTCTGTAATGTTGTCGGATTTGCACTGCTGAGAGCTGTTCTGATGGGGCTTCTGCCTTCTACGTTCCCACGGAAGCTCTTGCCAGCAGAAGCACATCACATGCGACGTACGAGAGTTCCAATGGATCATCACGCGATTACTGCAGCCACAGCCCACAGGTCACCGCGTATGGCGGAGTTAGCCTCGTGGAAAAAGTCCGATAATTTGGAGAACTACCATGAGCCTACTGATCATCATCGTGTTCTTTCTTTTATCGATGGACAAATCACCCGACCCAACTCCAGACCGCATCTGATTAGCAACCGACTGGCACCCCACAAAAGGGTCCTCAGACTGACCCCCACACGTCTCTCCAATCAACTCCTACAGTCAGACCAGCAACCAGCTCACTGCCGAGCCACCCGCCTGCAACTCGTAGAGGGGTCACCGTCACCTCATAAGCTCTCGCCGTGTAAAGTCTCAAGTACCCCAAGCCCCAAGCCAGGCATTTAATCCTCATACTCACTGTCTGTAATATCTTTAACTCATTGCTCTTCCCACATCTTGTCCAAATATCTCATTTAGGCATCAGAGGATTTACTCAGGTCATAGAATCTGAATTTTGACTCACTTGCAGAACCCAAAGACACACCAACCAGCTTGGAACCTCTTGGAGGGACTCAACTGTTTGCAATTTTTATGAATGGGATTCCGTGCAAGTGCATGTCCCACTTTCAAATAATATAGTGTTGAATCAAGTGTCGTTCGATTAGGGACCTATTTCTAAACCGGATTAATTACTAAAACTGTCACAAGTTTCTCCTATTATTCAAATTAATTACTTGAATTATTAAATTAGTCTTAAACACCTTACGAATATCAACTATAAAAAAAAAACCACCTTACGTATAATAGGGGTGATTGGGACCTGGTATCCTATAAACACCTTACGAATATCAACTACATAAAAAAAAAAAAAGAAACCACCTTACGTATGATAGGGGTGATTGGGACCAAGTATCCTATATTTTTCATGGTACCCAGACCCTACTATATATAAGACCGGTTCCTAAATCTTGGAACCGAAACCTATCCTGTTGAATCTTGAAATCAGACCCTATCCGGAACTTGTTAAATACCATAGGTTTTGGGTACTCTGTTAGAACCTGTTTATTTACCTCTCTAATACAAATTATATTGATATTTTCCTATATTTAATAATTATAAAGTAAATGTAGAAAATATTTTTCATGGTTATCGCTACGTAGTATAGTTATTTTATCATACTATAATCTTAATAATATCTACCGTACCTTTAATTATTATTTATTATCAATTTTTAAGTTATAATGACATTTTAGACACAATAAGTTCATCAAATGTATATGATTAATATGTCAAATGAAAGTTTATTGAGTTAAACATACAACGGTTTAAACTGTTCGAGAATTAAAGTTCAAATGGGAAAGTTACGAACGATTAAAATAAGCTGTATAAATCTATAACAGGTTTCAGTTACAATATTGGGTCTCATGTTCATCAGAACTAAAACCGGAACTGGAACCGACCCGTTCCTCATCTTGTTACGTAGAATTTACCCGAATTTCATCGGTATCTACCTGGAACCTACCCAAGGATAAATTTTGATCGGTTCCGGATCTACCCTATACTTATGCACACCTCTAACGAATATCATAAGCTCGAGCTCGTATACCGAAGGTAATTGATACATTGACACTCACCGTGTGTCAACCCTGATTGGCTATTCAGGGTGATTAACTATATTCTTATGGTTCTCGAGAACAAATTTGTTTTCCAATACAACTTATCCTGGCTATATTTTCTTTAGCTTAACCTCGACAAATTATGCATTGTATCTTAAAATATTTAATGTCCAAAGTACCACAGAATTACTCATTTCAAACTTTTTTAGGATCTCATCAATTTTTCACCATCACCGATATCGTACACTTCCACGACTAAATGTACAGAACATCAAGCACTACACCTCGATTCTTCAGCATTCGTTTTCAAAAATTAAAAAGAAAAGAAGACCATTTTGCAATTTATGTCGGAGGAGAAGAGAAAAGTTGATTTATAGTGTCGATAACGCACGTAAATCAACATTTGTTCCAAAGAAAAATGGCATACTTAACCCCTGGATGGTCTCAATATACTATCCCAAGAAATAAACGAAAACAATTGTGTATGTTTAGATCCCGAAAATACATGTATAATCCATTATAAATTGGTATTTTTTTTTTCACATATTCGAGATACGATATATATATATATTTTACATATCCGAAAAACGATTATCTACGTTTAGATGATCTAAACTAGATCCATTGAACATGTACTTTTTATGAAAAATTACATACTCAAGATAAAATTTTTTCACAAAACTTGTAAAAATTGAAAATGCATTTTAAAAATATTTTTGAGGAGTTCTATTTTTTAAATTATATTTTTGAAAAACACTATTTTTGCCCAAAACTCTAGGCATTCCCACTTATAAGACTTCTGCATCAGAATGAGAACGAATGTTGAGATACATCGATTTACAAGACAAACTTGTCTCTTGGACAGCATACACCCAATGGCGTGTGCTGTCCTCTATGCAATTAGACAACTTCTCAAAACATTTACTTCCTTTAAATATAAACAATTCTTACTAAAGAAGTCACCCTATTGATTCTTCCTCACCATGTCACTATCACTATTCCATCAATTCTTCCTCACCATACCATTGTGAAGTAGTACCATCTAAGATTTTTCCCACAAGATTTGTCAACTTTTATACTTTGCCCCGCTTTTCCACTATTACAAAACAAATAATAAATTTGACATAAACTTCGAGTTAATGAAATTCAAAAACATTCTATCATGCAGTCCTTTCATCTCCTTCCTTGTTACTTTGCTTTGCAAAATGACAGCAAGTAACAAATAGAATAGCTTTTTAAGTAGATACCTATTTGCAATAGGAGGAAGCCATTGCCGTTGCAAGAGGAAAGTACTTCATTTGCATAACAGGCGAACGGTTGCTTAGATCTTCCTCAACAACACCGTGATCAAAGCTTCATAATTTCCTGCAACCGAATCCTAAGCCCTTATCACAGTCATCCTCGAGGAAGACTCCTTTCTATGCGATTAACCTCTTCCTCGTTGTCCTCTGGGAACTTTCCTAGTCTCCTGAAGGGATGAACTTCTGTTGTGGACTAGGACAAGTAGAAGAAAAGGATGAAGAAAGAAGACCTCCTCCGCAATGATTAGAGAGAGAAGAGAGACAGAATGTGAAACAATAACCTTTCATGCTCTCTATGAAAAATAATCATCTTTGCCAGAAAAGGGGCCCTCTACTGTAAGTCCGTGACATTCAATCGAGGAACCCAGAAAAGCACAAAAATGTAATCCCTCTGCAGATATATATCAGGGAGAAGGTGTGCAGGAGATTAGCCAAGAGTGAGTGTTGGAGAGAGGATTGTGTACAGTGAATTCCTAACGTACTTTCAAAACTCACAAGATAATATATAACAGAAGATTCATTAACTTTTGAAATAATGCTGGTTCCTCTGACAAGGGAACAAAATTTCGAAGGTGTACATGTTTCAGATTAGGAGTTTCTCCTAAAGTTGGCGTTTCAGACCCCCGTTCAGAACTTGCCTTACTAGAAGTCAAGGGAACCAGGTTTGAAGGAAGTGGTTGTGGAGCAGCTCCCGGACGTGGAATATGATGTGCCACTTGAACCATCCACTGGTGCTTGGTTCAGGCATTCTAAAGCCAAGTACCTCCGCTTCTGTAGCTTTAGTGAGAAAGTTGTTGCCTCGAGAATGACTGGGACCTGAAAGACGGATCAAGGCAGGGTATAGACATATATATTCTCCCATATCTCGTCAAATTGCCATTTCGCTTGTCATGACAAGTAGAAAGAGTACAAGATTCAGCATAAATCAGAGTAATTCTGCTACATTAACCACTAACTGTTGAGTAAATCAAATAAGTTAATAAAAACACCAAAGCTCAGCAAAAATGAAAATAAACGCTGCTTCAAATTCAAAAATTCATCACTGGGATATGTTATCACTAGGGAAAGGTGCATATTCGACTCTGGTGGGCACTTTAAATCAATCCTTTTGAGATTCATCATTCCTCAGTCTGACCAAAATGGGGGGAATGTATTCAATCACAGCTACTGATCACAACTTTCTAGGCCTACAGCAATTAATTATCTTCAAGTACTAACCTTATCCAAAAGGTCTATGCTTAAGTTTGCGACCATGACGTTGTACAGATACCTAAGTTCTGCCATTGGACACTTCAAAAAGGTAAAAGCTTAGCAAATTGAATAAATTTTTTTTTAATTGGTTTGTTCCAAATTAATAGATCTGGGGAGTTTTGGAATAATGAAACTGGCCATTCCAACCTGTGATAAAACCACAGGCTGGTTGATGCATGCAGGCTTAAGTCGTTTGCATAATCTGCTGCCACCAATCATCACAGAAGAAAAGTCTCTTTTTTTTTATCAGTACCTGAGTGTTTATTCGTGCTACTTTGTGAATGTTGAGTAGGCCAACCATGTCCTGATAACCTGTTAGGAGTTTCGCCAAGTCTTTGTCCTCATCTGTATGAGTAATCTTTATATTAACCGTTTCATCTGAAAAAGTTGATTAACTTGCCAACAGGAATGGTCAAACTAATCATAAACCTGGAATTGCCCGGACAGAAAACAATGTATCTGCCATATGTTGCCATCTCCTTGAGAAGGAGGCAGAAAGCACAGAGGGAGGAAACGTCACAACAGCAACTGCATTTGAAGCCCTCACCATGCTTCTAAGAGCTTTAATGAAGGAAAGCATGGTCCATTCCTACAAGAATAGAAAACTAAAAAAAAAAATCAGATGGAGGAAAAAGAAACATGTTTGACATAGATTCTTAAGAACTGATAAGAAGTCACTGTAATCAAGCAATGTCACAAGAAAAATGGGCGATTACTAGGAAGAATTCAAGTATAAAAGTAGGAACTTAAGGGCATAGACTGTAACCCTGTTAAAATACGAGCATTCAGGAGCACAGAATGACTGGATTGCAATGCGTCTGGCACTCGAAATGCTTCCGTCTTTCCTGTTCAATATTAGCACGAGACAGTTAGGACAGAAGGAAGGATCTCATAGGAAGAAACTAGTCTAAATTTATTCTCTCATAGACAAAATTATTTAATATATCTGCCACACAGTAGACAATAACTCAAAAAATCCATCCAACTATATCTTGGAAAATGAGAGATCAATAAACCCAAAAACCTGAAAATTTCGGGTCAAATTACAATAAGGTACCCACCTTGGGAATTGAGCTAAAAAGGTGGCACAATGGTCATGAAGAGCAGAAAGATCAGGACAGTCTTGAAGACTGATACATTCTACTTTCTGTCCAGCGATGAATTGCCTCTGCAAGGGCTTCCTCAAGTCAAAGTCATTTCCATACTCGTGCTTATTTTCCAAAGCTGCAACAGAGATAATTCTCTTAGTAAGATATCTCTCTCCTGAAAAATGCAGTTACTCTCTAGGTGAAACCCTTAATATTCCTCTTGTCAGAATTAACATCAGAACTTAATTTTCCAGAGTCTCTACCACTGTCCACTAGAACTACATGTGTCTCTTCATTTATAGCTTACACAAAATACCCAACAATAATTTTTTTCAAAAAAACCAACAATACTTGTTATCCCTGTGCGCTGACAGAGGTATCTGGAATTCAAAATGCTAATCACAATCATAAATACTTGGCAGTTGAAGATAGGAGTGGAAAAACTGCAAATGCAGTGAGATTCATTCACATTCTCAAACAGTAAACAACCTTCATAGCACAGCAGAAAGGAAAGAATAAATGAATCGTTTATTAGAACCATCACCTCCTTGGCCATTGACAGTCTGTTGGTTTCCATGGAAATACTTCTTATATTGCCATGCAATCCTCAACCCTTTGTCCTACACAGTGGTGACAATGGAATTTATCAGGTACTTAGTTTGATCCTATCAAGAAGCAATAAAAATCATTTCAAAAAGAAAAGGCAGATTTAGGCACCTCTAGTGACTCGTGATCAGGTGACTTCTCAGTTCTAGATGACACTGGGCTAGGCAAAGTACCAAGAAATCCTTTCGGGTCTTTTGCAGGGCTTGCATATAGGAGTGGCTGATTGTGAACGAGCCCCTGGGACATAAAATTCCGCAGCAAGAGCATATGGTGTGGTGCTTCTGGATCTTCCATTACAATTACTAGACTTCCCAAAGCAAACCCACCTCCTAATATTTCTGGAATCGAGAACAAACCAAGGACATGATCACCAGCTACAAAATACTTTGAACAGCGAGAGAATTAGAAGACTGAAGAACTTACTGTCAAGGTCTGGTATCCCAGAGGATATGAAGGCAGTGCCGTTAGGACCAGTCTTCACTCCTGGTATCTGCGGTGCGGCCGCTGTCGACACACTGCGGGAGAAACTGCTAGGTCGGGTCTTCATTGCCTCCATTGCTATGCTTGAATATAGTTTCGGGCAGACCCTCTTTCAGTGCCGTGTATCTATTTTCACTCCTGGTATCTGTGGTGCGGCCGCTGTCAACACACCTGCAGGAGAAACTGCTACGTGGGGTCTTCATTGCCTCCATTGCTAGGCTTGAATATAGTTTCGGGCAGACCTCTTTCAGTGCTGTGTATCTATTAGGCCATGGGCTAAAGGGCCAAAGCCCATGTACGGGTAGGTATTTTAAATTTGAGTAAATTAATAATTTTGTTTTCGAGAGATAGATTTTACATTATTTGGATCATTTAGAGATTTTTTACCCCAGTTAACTTCCTAGGGATGCATTTTATATCAGTTGAGTCCCTCATAGTATCAATTAAATTCCTGAGAGATCCTTCGTTATCTTTTTTGTCAATTTTAATGGAAATACGTGTAATTTTGTCCTTAGAGAGGAATTTTATATCATTTGGGTCCTTAGACAATTTTTAAAATTTATAAATAAATTTAGAAAATTCTGGAAAATTTAAAATAAATTTTAAAAATTCTAAATTTTTTAAATAATGTTTAAAAATTCTTAAAATTTTTAGATAGTTTCCTAAAATTTTTAAATATATTTATAAAATTTTAAATACTTTAAGACAATTCTAAAAAAATTTTAAATAATTTTAAAATATTCTAAAAAAATTTTAAAAATTCAAAAAAATTTTAAAAAATATAAAATACTTGTCCATCACCTCTGCATTATGAAAACTTTCATAAAATTTTAAATTTTTTTTATCTTTCCTATAAGTATCTCTTTATGTCACCTATGGTAATAAAATATTAGTCTATCCAGTCTGCAATGTATATCTTGTACAATTTTTTAAATTTTTATAAATTTCAAATAAATTTCCAATTTTATGAATAATTTTAAAATTTTAATGATTTTGGAAAATTTTTAATTCTTTTTATTTTACAAAAGTTATTTGGTTTTTTAAGCGTTTATACCCTTCATAAATTAATAAATTTTTATTTAATTTTAAGTTTTCCTAATTTAAAAAAAGAAAATTTTTTATATATTTTGAACATATAATTTATAAATCTTATTTAAATTATTGAAAATTTTTATATTTTTATACTTTATTTTTAAATTTTCCTTATTTTCTATATTTCTTTATTTTTATAAAATATAAAAATTCCAAATTTTTATATTTTTCACAAATTCTAAAAATTTTTCAAGCTCTTGATTCTTTTATATATTTTGAATTATTTTGAGTTTTCCTATAATTTATAATATTTTTTGATGAATTTTTCTAAATTTTTTTGAAAAATTTCTAATTTAAAAATGTAAGATTTTTATTTTAAAATTTTTTATTTAAAAATATTATTTGGATATGTCACATTATTCAAGAAAATTTATTTTAAAATAAAAAATTTATGAGGGATCTAATTGATAAAAAAGAAATTAAGATGGGACCTAATTGATAATATAATAATCCATCAATGGGAGAACTAAATTGAAGAAAAATAAATAGAGAGAGGAACCTAATTGATAGTATAATCACGCCGTTAGTGTTCAATCTAATGGAGGGACTCCATGAGGGACCCAATTGAAGTCATGGGAGACCCAATTGATACACTAAAAGGGTATAATCGAGGCAAAAAACCCACTTAGGGACTCAACTGATATAAAATGCATTTTTGAGGGAGTTAACCAAGGCAAAAAATCTCTAAGGGGCTCAAGTGACGCAAAATCCATTTCTCGGTGACGAAATTATTAATTTACTCTTTCAAATTTCAAATATCGGCGGGAGCATTTAAAATGGTCAAATAATGGTTAGTTAATCTGGCTATTATATATAGGGGTAGTTACCCTAGCATTCAGGGGAACCCTTATAGTTACCCTAGCATTCAGGGGACCCCATTTCAGATTTCCGCAACATTTGACGCTGTTTGCGGGAACGATGAAAAAGGTTGTGTTTCCCGCATGAAAAGGGGAGGGGATCAGCGTGCTTTCGGCATGAAGGGAAGACACTGACAATTCATGTTTGTAGGAACATGAAGAATAAGGAATTGGATGGAAAATTATGGATAAAGAGCGATGACGTTCCATATCAGAGGAAAGGAATGGAAGCACCAAGAAGATTGGGTCAAGTTCATGATTTCTTACCTTTGGAGACACCGCAATTTTCCAATCTTCCACCCGCTTCAACTTTTTTGGCAATTCATGCTTCAGTGGAAGTTTCTCCCAGCAATTTGGCTCATCATTTTACTGCGCTCACCGATCTGGCGGGATGAATTGGCTTTTTAGGAAGGGAATTGATCGTTTGTTGAGATTGGTGCTTTATTTGCAAGGAAAAGAGAAGGACAATGGCAGTGGAAACTGAAAACGTATAAGCGGATAAAAGTTCCTTCAACAATAGAATCCAGAGATTTGAAAGGAGAATTTTGATTGGTCTCGCTATCAGGTTGTGCGATTATACGAACAAAACACGAGGAACAATCAACCACCAATCGATCTTTAGCCCCTCGCCGTCAACATGATGGTTTCGGTAGAAGCGTGCAAGGCTGTCAAAGAATTAGTTTTATGGTTCGGTTTTGCTAGTTCGGCTAGAGACGATGTTGTATGGAAGAAATGGCAACCGCTCAACAACCAATCGATCTTTAGCCCCTCGCCGTCAACATGATGGTTTCAGTAGAAGCGTGCAAGGCTGTCAAAGAATTAGTTTTATGGTTCGGTTTTGCTAGTTCGGCTAGAGACGATGTTGTATGGAAGAAATGGCAACCGCTCAACAACCATTGGGCAACCCCCTTTACCACCGGCGTGGTCATCCGCAATATCAACTTCTGCACCTTCGAAAGTAATATGAGCGGCGGGATACTTTGTATTGCAAGACTAGTAATCTCATCAATGTAAGTTATTTTCATGCAAATTGCTTTTCAAAGTCCTACAAGGCATTCTCCTTCATCAGATAAGTTTGATCCACATTTTACAATTTTTTCGTTGTATCACAATATTATGTTGTCTCTAAATTTATAAGAAGAACTATTATTTCTTTCATATTTGAAAAGGGCATCATTGAGTCTGTTTGGACATTGTTTTTAATAGTAAAAAAAAATAAAATATGACATTTAAATATGATGCTCGGAAGCACATAAATGAAAGGAGAATGTCTCCTATTGTAAAAGTGATTTTCATGAGAGCATACTTCAAAATTTGTAGTTGTACATATATTACAATTTAAATTTTATGTCTTATATCTATTCATGAGATTCCATGTCAAACAAAGAGAAAAATGTCAAAGAAGGCACGTATCAACTTCTTCCGTCAGAACAGTGACCCGAAAGTTGCAAAAGGAAAAGGCAACATACATACTGTGAAGTGCAACCTTTACAGTTGCAAAGGGAAAAATCAGCCTACCCCATGAAGCGTAGCCTTCACGATCACCAAGGAAAAAATTAGCCTACGCACTATGAAGTGTAGCCTTCACGGTGACAAAGGGAAAAATCAGCCTACGCACCATCAAGTGTAGCTTTCATAGTCGCAAATGGGAAAATCACCCCACGCACCATGAAGCGCAACCTTCAAGTCGCAAAGGGACAAATCAACCTACACACTGTGGAGTGTAGCCTTCATAGTCGCAAATGGGAAAATCACCCCATGCACCATGAAGCGTAACCTTCAAGTCGCAAAGGCAAAAATCAGCCTACGCACTGTGAAGTGCAACCTTCATGGTTGTAAAGGGAAAAATCAGCCTACGCACTATAAAGCGCAACCTTCATGGTTGTAAAGGGAAAAATCAGCCTACGCACTATAAAGCGCAACCTTCATGGTCACAAAGGAAAAATCCGCCTATGTGGTCGCAAAGGAAAAATCCGCCTATGCGCCATAAAGTGAGTACAACCTTCAAGTTGTAAAGGAAAAATCAGCCTATGCACCGTGAAGTGCTTCAAGTTGCAAAGGAAAAATTAGTCGATGAACCTAGAAGTGCAATTTTCAAGCACAAAGGAATGCAAATAGAGAAACTCTTACTTCCGGCAATATTACTATTTTATGCCTTATGGGATGGTGTCCGATATGATTCTCTCTATTGTAGCCTTTGCCTCGATGCTCCACGGAGATTTAACTCTAACTTGACGGCGACACCTTTCACCTTGCTAAAACATATCCCCTCAGGCGCTTCAAGCAGAGGCATTCCTCGTTATTGAGAGTTACATCCCTGCTGGCTTGGTGGTGGCATCCTACAACTATCAAAGAGATGCATTCCCACCTAGCAAACTCCAAATGGCAGCATCCCTCCCACATGAGATACATCCCTGCGTGGTTATCTCCATATAAAGACTTTCTCATAGGCCTACTCACGCGCTCCATACATGAGCATCGCTTTCGAAGTAAACACTAGGCAAATTTATGCACATACTCTCCTGACTCCTCCTTAGAAAAGTTACGAACCGCGAGAGTAGGTGCATGTGCTAGTCAATTGTTGATATAATGATTTGTGTGATGTGTTTATCCATTCTCGACTTAAAATCTTAAGTTTTAGGCCACTTCCCTTGCATTTAGATGTTAATTGCATAACTTTTCATTATTGGGATTGAAGTGTTATAAATGATAGTTTTCATAGCTTTACAGGTAGATTAGATACTGCTGGGAGTTGTGGATGTGCAGGGAAGGAAAGAACATTTGCAAAAAGATGAAGACATGACTTGTTCAATGTAGTAAATTTTGGAGGAAATTTCTCATATTCTGTATATGAGAAATATGGCAAATAATATATCATCGAAAATCTTGTCAAGTCAGGATTCTAATACATCAAATGGATCATGAATCGGAGCAGAAATGAGGAACTTATGGCTGAAGGAAGAAAACTGCGTGCAGAACAGGGGCTGAGCCGAATAGCAGGGCCCACCATCTAGATCATGAATTGAGGAAGCATACTTGCTCTATATATACAGGTGCACCCCCTACAAGTAATACATACATACATATAGAAAAAAGTTGAAGAAGAGAAGAAGGGATCACAACAACAATTCGTAAAGTTGGGATCGAGAGATTTGGCTTCACCATCTAGAGTTTCTTCTATCACTTTTCTTCTTGTTTTCATAATGTTATCTTCTTTTCCAACTCTTGTGTTTCATTTTAGTATGTCGAACTAAACCCCTAGATTTCTAGGGTAATCAATGGAACATTTTCAATGTTTTAAGTAAGATTCTTCTTTCATACGTATGATTCTATCGAGGTACGCCTCCTAGGTGTTATTTATGCATCTTTCGTTCTTCATGCTTTCTCTTGGTCTGATCACCCACGAGATTGAATTTGAGACAGAGAGGAGTCTCGGGAGAAGGAATCGAAGTCATGCTAGAAATTGCATAATCTAGGTTAGCTTATGCTGGGAGGTGAGGTTATTCGTGCAAGCGCATCGGGAGATGGTGAGCACCCTAGGTAGCCATTTATGGTTGGTTTAGTTTGGTCTTTCAACATTAATCGCCTAGAAATAGAGTGGATTAGTGTCTTTCGCTTAGGATATTCGTATGACATCGGGAGGTGTGTACGATGGTACTAGGCAAACCCTAGAACCCTAGGTTAATAATATGACAGAACTCATCGTGTGAAAGAAGGATTCTTGCTTAAGACTAGAATTGGGAAAGTTGTGAACCTTAGGAGTTCTTTATCAACTTATTTCTGTCTGTTTACTTTCTGTCTTTTCAACTACCCACATTCTACTCAACTTATTCGATTTACTTGGCTTAGAATTAGTTGTGTTAATTTTAGTGATTAGTAGGAAGAGTCCTCGTGGGAACGATACTCTACTTACTCTGTATTACTTGTCTGCGATACGTATACTTGCGAACATTACCCTTAATCATCTCGCAACATCAATACATAATAGAGACAACACAAAGTAGAGGCCTTGGCAAATGAGATGAAGATACCATACCATGCAAGTCAACACAAAGTAGAGGCCACAAGAAAAATCCACCTACAAGTCTCAAAGCTTGAGGAACTACAATAGAAGATCAAAACTCAACCTGCGAAACTACAAGTCTCAAAACCTAAAGAGTCACAATAAAAGAGAAGATGTGGCAGAAAAAGCTACAACATTAGCAATGCGCCTGAACTACTAAACAACATGAAGCTAAAATTTACAGGATTAAAGCCCGCCATGAAGCAGCATCATTCCTCTGCTATCCTAAGACCTATGCTATGAAGCAAGGCACAAAAACTGCCACGAAGCGGTACTAAGACCTTTGCTACTAGACAAAGCACAAAGATCGTCACGAATCAGCGATAACACCTTCATTACGCTAAGAGATTTGCTATGAGGCAAGACACAAGAGTGTCAAGCATTGGCATTTCACAATTAGAGACTATGTCTTGCTACGCCATCGGTTCAAAGAGCGAGACCCTACAAGATCGTTACAGAGCTGCATCACAATGTAGATGTCCTCCAAGGCGCAGACAACAAGGTGCTGGCACGTACCATCAATACCGAGCGTTAACTCGTTTCTTCTTACAATGTCATTGCTTTATGACTTATGGGATGATGTCTGATATGATTCTCTCTGTTGGTAGTTTTTGCATTGACACTCTACGGAGATATGATCCTAGACTGATGGCGGCACCCCTCACCATGTTGAGACGTATCCCTACAGGCAATTTCACCACAATATACCTCAGTTCCCGAGCATTCAATATTTGTCAGCTTGGTGGCAACATCCCACATATCTTCAACAGCGACGCATCCCCACCTAGTGAACCCCCCGACGGTAGCAACCCTCTTGCTATAGAGATGCACGCATCCCCACAGGGTTATTTTCATATACGGATGCTTCCATACAAATAGTCATACGTTTCAACACGATCGTCGTAGCCCAAGCTCTTTACTATTCCAGTGCTACAACGCCCCCTCTTGACCTCAATCCTATGAGCGCCCAGGCCGTTGATGGCCTCGCCACACTACCAGCTTTACTACTCTCCTAGCTCCTCCCCTACATTTCGATCCATGAGAGTGGGGGCATGTAAATAGAATTATACATACCAAAACCATCAACAGAGAGAAAAAAGTTTGCTAGCTAATCGCATCAATGAAACCGGACTTGTATAGGGTTTAGTTCAAATTTATGTGCCACAGTCAAAGCACCACAGTCTGATAGCATCCAAAGTCACAAAACATCAACAAAACAAGGATAGCAAAACTATAAAAGCAATTATAGAATCATTGAAAGTCCAACACTACGATAGTCACTCGGGTAGATGATGCTTTGTCGCAATTTGGGAATTTGCCTCTTCCATAGCAGGCTCTACAACATCACTGGGAGCAGCGGGAAGGATTGAAGCATCAGTAGGAGCAGTCGCCAACTCCACAGCCTCCAAAAGGCGTTACAGCTTAAGACCTTCAAGTTGATCAACAGGGAAACCAAGGGATAGATTCTAAATCTCGGCTCGAATCTTGGACATCACGTTGATCATTAAATCCTAGCCTTGAGCGGTGAGACACTGTTAAACTTTGAGGACTTGAACTCAACTACAACTTTTGTCCTGGCCTTTGAAAGGGCCAACTTCTTGGTTCTTCTCACAAAGATCCTCCTTGGCCTGAGCAAGTGCTTCCTTTAGCTATCCCTCCTAGTCGGCTTTTGCTTCAATAGGTACCTCTCAGCAACCTCCAAGTGGATTTTAAAGTCTTCGACTTCCATCTTCTCAGCTTGTAGTTGCAAATCCAAGACTTTGCTACCTTCCATGCATGAGCTCCACTCCTGCTTCCAGGATTTCTTCTCCTCTTTGAGTCCTCGGTGTTGCAACCTCTTCACCTTCAAATACGCACAAGACTCTACACTGCAGTCCATACACTGCAGGGGGGGCGGGCAAATGGTCTACAACCATACTATAACTATACTTGATATTCAAGATATATGAGAAAAAATTCGAGAAGAAAACTCTCGTAGATGGCAAAGCCAACTCTCTAAGATTATGAAGTCGTTTGCAAAGATCTATGCAATAAAGCATTGACTAAAAGTTACAAAGGTTCAAAGCTAATTAAATGCTAAGGCAATAAGTTATGAAAGTCAGTTGATGGCTACACGCCCCGAAGACCGATTAAAAGTTACAAGTTGTGAAAGCCAATTGAAAGCTACGAATGCCAACAAAAGGCCAAGACCTCACAAAAGGGTAAAAGACCATACGCTGAGGGGACGTTTATAGACAAAGGTACAAAATAGAGAAGTCAACCAAGCAGGCTTGCAAAATATAAAGTAAGTCAAAATTTGAACTTAAAGGCCATGACATCATAATGAAGTCCTTAGCAAAGGTTAAAGGTGGCTCTACACTAAGGGCCCCATAGCCCAGGTTCAGATAGGTATTTTGAATTTCAAATATCGACAAGAGTGGTTAGAACGATCAAATAATGGTCAGTTAATCTGGCTATTGTATATAGGGGCAGTTACCTAGCATTCGAGGGACCCCATTCTAGATTTCCACAATAGTATCCTAGATATGAAGCAATTCAACGCACGAATATTTACTATTTGGAGAAGGTCCATGACATAAATTTGCTAGAAACCATGTGATCAACCAAATTAAGGTGCAAAAAGGAGAAAAGGTGAAAGAAATAGAGGCAATTGGGAAGTTCCTCAGTTCTTTGCAGATGAAATTAGTAAACAATGTTTGTTACTCGGAACATTAGGCCACAACAGAACTCAATGACAAGGATAGAAGCCTACTAATTAAAGACCATTGCAGAGTGATTAAACAGTCATTGGAATGGTGAATTGATGTATGTTTCCAAAGTAATCAGCTGCGTAATTAAGTAGTTGTTAGTTGTACATGGGTAGTTGAGTATCTCAGTTAGCTATAGCTAGTTGGGCAACTCTCACATTCAATATGCTAAGCATTATATATAAATGCAATTTCAAATGTATTCAAAATCAAGTCAGTCAACCCTCTAGAAGAACTCTCAGCTCTCTTGCTTAATTAGGAGGCTTAGCAAACCTTCCTTAGGACAAAGAACAACAACCTTCCTCTCTCGGACCCTTTTGATCATAAAGCTTCGGCCAATCTAGCCCTTGGCCAAGGAGGAAAATGGCAGTAGCAGCAACCTCAATTGACCACTCTGGAACTCCAATCCAAGTAGCAGCAGCAGTAAGAGGGGATGGAACCCTAATTTTCCTCAAAGACTTAGAAGAAATTATGCTAATTTGAAATTTTTCCTTTTATGGGTGGTTCCAACTAGAAAAACGATGTCAGTCCTCATCTATTGAATTGCATCTCTTCAACACCCAATTCATTTATTCGAGGTCGAATTACTCAAGCTGGGCTCTGTGGTTTGAATTCTTGGTCCAATCTTTCAAGCCCTTCTCCCCTCAATTTAACCAAGTCACAAAACCCATCAATCGTCTGTCAAATTTGCCAAACAAATGGACATGCTGCCCTTCAATGTTGCCTACTTCCATCAGTGACTCAGCAAGTCAATGCATATGTCACTGAGGTTGCATCATATATTCTTCATGATTTAAATTGGTACATTGATTCAGGTGCTCAACATCATGTCACATCCCATTTTACCAAATTATAAATTCATGGGGATAATCCCAGTTCCAAAGGTTTACCCATTCTCTCATATGGCCATTCTATTCTTAAGACACCTTTACAAAAATGGGAGGAAAATTAAAATAGCACTGTTTGGGGAGGAGTTCTCAAAACTAGCACCAATTTGTAAATAGTTGTAAAAGTAGCACCATCATAAATTATATTTTAAAAACTTTTTCCAAAAACCCCACAATACCCTCCACTTGCCTAACCCTAATTTTCCCTTCCTCCTTCGTCCTTCGTCCTTCCTCCTCCATTCTGCCATCTCCTTCGTATGCTATTTTCCTTCTCTTCCTTCCTTCCCTCTTCCAAGCAGCTAGACCCCAAGCACTGAAGCCTGAGCCCGCCCTCGAGCACTGGAGTCCGCCCCTGAGCACCGGAGTTTGAGCCCCCGAGTGCCAGAGCACTCGAGCTCGAGCCCCAACCTGCCTCCGAGCCCCCGAGCTGAGCACCCGAGCCCTCCAACGAGCACATGAGCCCGAGCTCGCCCCCGACCCACTGTAGGGAGCCCTCAAGCTGAGCACCCGAGCTCACACCCAAGCTGCTGACCGGAGCCCCCTCTCGCCAAGCTTGAGCCCGCCCCGGAGCTACTGCCCTGAACCCCTGAGCCGAGCACTGGAGCCCGAGCCCCGCCCCTAGCTCCTACCTCGATCCCCCGAGCCGAGCCCCCTAGCCCCAATCTAGTGATCCGAGCCCCCGATCTGCTACCCAAAGCCTCGAGCCAAGAGAATTGCTGCCCTGAGCCCTCGAGCCGAACTGCTACCGCAATCCCTCAAGTTGTTGCTTGAAGCTACTGCCCCTTCTGCTATTGTTCCGACCTCGATCTCGCTGTGCCCCTGCATTCACTGTTGCTCCCAGAGTCACTCCCTGCCTCGATACCGCCACCCCCTGTCGAAGGTTGGTATGCTTGTCATTGCTTTGGTTGAATTATTACATGGTTTAGGTTGGATTAGATTGTTTTGTGAGCATAATACGTGATTTACGATTTATCGGGACCTATTTATAGTTTTCCAGGACCATGACAAACTATATTTTTCTTCTCAGTTAAATAGGTCCCGATAAGAAAAAATAGGTCCCGATAAGAGAAAAATAGGGCCTGAAGACCAATGCCTTAGTCAGATTTTATTAGAAAGTCTATTTTTATTCTCAGTTAATAGAAAAATAGGTCCGAAGACCAATGCCTTAGTCAGATTTCATGACGAACTCAATTTTTCTTCTCAGTTAAATAAGTCCTGGTTAGAGAAAAATAGGTCCCGATAAGAGAAAAATAGGTCTCGAAGACCAATGCCTTAGTTAGATTTCATGACAAACCCAATTTTCCTTCTTAATTATATAGGTCCCGGTTAGGGAAAAATATGTCTCGATAACAGAAAAATAGTTCCCGTAGGCCAATGCCTTAATCAGATTTCATGAGAAACTCAATTTTCCTTCTCAGTTAAATAGATTCTAGTAAGGAAAAAATAGGTCATGATAAGAGGAAAATAGATCCCGATAAGAGGAAAATAGATCCCGATAAGAGGAAAATAGGTCCCGAAGACCAATACCTTAGTCAAATTTCATGAGAAACTCAATTTTCCCTGTTAGGCAAAAATATGTCCCGGTTAGGGAAAAATAGGTCCCGATAAGAGGAAAATAGGCACCGTTAAGAGGAAAATAGATCCTGAAGACTAATGCCGTAGTTAGATTTCATGAGAAACATTGAAATACATTTGAGTATAGGATGAAAATACATATAAGATCTAGATGTTACATGAGAACAATGTCACGTGTTTGCTTCTTCTCTATCAGGAAGTCGTACTTTCATTGGACATCTTTGCTTGTAGTGACCTATTTGATGGCAATAACCGCGTCGACAATTACTGGATGAGCGAACACTGTTGTTAGACGAACTTAGTTGATATCTATCCATCTGAGGTGGATATCTTTTCTCGCTAAGTAAGAACTCTAAATCTTCATCATTTTCCACATCCATTTGATATGGAATACCACCTCTTCCAATGTTTGTGGAATGCAACTCCATCATAAACCTACTATTATCATAAGGAATGATTGATTGCACATTTCCATATAATTCATCATATGTGATGCTTATTTTCCATATATTTCATCATATGTGATGCTCATTGGGACAATTAATCCTTTCGACTTTATTTGACTCCCTATATATCGAGAACCTCCATCCGTTGTGCACTCCCATTTGCCATTGAACATAATTACCACTTGAACACGCTCCATAGTACCTATTCTTTAACATAAAGCAAAGATATATTAGTTAGACTTTATACAATGCAATGTTGCCATACTCCAATTAGCCTCATTGTTCAAAAAGATGTCTCGATGCTATAAAATAGGTAACTGAAAAGGAAAATAGGGTTTCTAATGAAATCTAACTAAGGGATGGTCTCTGGGACATATTTCTCTCTTATCAAACATATTTTTCGATTACCAGAACTTGTTTTTCCCCTATCGAGACCTATTTAACAGAGTAGAAATATAGAGTTTCAATGAAATCTAACTAAGGCATTGGTATTCGGGACTTATTTTTCTCTTACCGGGACCTATTTAACTGAGAAGGAAAATGGACTTTTTGATTAAATCTGATTAAGAGGAGCTACCATCAAAGGTGGCCAAGGACTACTAGGCGTTACTGAGGAGGGAAGGGGAAGCGGCAGCTTGGCTCGGCATCAAGGGGGAGCTCGGGGCAGCTCGGTTCAGCACCGTGGAGGAAGGAGCAGGGCTCTACAGCAGGGGGAGGGAGGAGTAGCAGCTTGATCGCCCCTGTCAGTAGCTCGGGAGCTGATGCAGGTTGGCTCAGCAGCTCGAACAGGCCGGTTGCAGGTTGGCTGGGCAGCAGGCTGGCTCGGTGCTGGGGCTGGGCAGCAGGCTAGCTTGGTGCTCGGAGCTAAGCGACTAGAGTTGGGCGGCTGGGAGAGAGTGAATGAGAGAGGGAGGGAAAGTTTTTGGAGGAAAATAAAGAGGGAAAAGAGATTTAATTTCAGATTGGCAAGAGGAAGAGGACAAAAAGAAGGGCAAACATGACAATTAGTACAAATTGGTGCTATTTTTCATATTTGTTGTAACTTGATGCTATATGTGTTACATGGAAGGAGAGTTGTGCTACTCTTCACCCTTAACACTACAAAATTTCATTTTGCATAATGTGCACTACACAACAAAAATAACCAAGAATCACCTCTCTATTCCAAAATTTACTCATGATAAACTCATGCTACTTTGAATTACATCTCACACATTTTTTCATAAAGGAATTACATGCCCATCAGCAGTAACTGCAAGGGATCTTAGAGACGACTTTACTACCTTCAGTCATCTGACTCTTCACCACTTTGTGGCATCAAAGACTGGAACATGCTTCTTTTCCAAATGCCAAGTGCACTCTAAGTTCCATTTCTATTTCTCCTAAAGATGATCTTATGGCTCATATATATCAGCACATAAATGAAGGGATTGATCAGATTATAGCAGATCATGTTTACCAAGAAATGTCTCGAAATTTGATCTTGGGCTATTTGAGAGTGTTTCTTTTAATCGTAATCAAAGATATTTTCTTGTCTCTCATTTCGTTTCTAAACAAATTGAAGAACCTAATGGATCTAACTCATCCTTGGCTACTATGGAATGTCCCTGCATTGCGAAAGGAACGTTTTGTTCTCTTTTGAGTTGGAGGCAAGAGTTTTCTTTGGTCTGACTTCTGTGGCATTTGTCCTTTCCCCAGTTTTCAGTGAAGTTCCTAAAAAGGAATATTTAACTTTAGCTTTAGCTTTAACTTAAAACAAGTGAAGAAAGGGAAAGCGCGCTAAGGCATGTAGGCTTTTGAGCTGTAGCTTGTTGATTCAAAAGTAATTTGTCGAGTAAAATGAATGTGTAGCTTCTTCAAGTAACAGGACCGGCAACTCAAATAGTCTACTATCTAACACCAGTAACTTCTATAAGACAAGAGCTCCTAGTGGAACAATTAGTTATTCTATCTTGTTCGCTACCAATACCTTTATTCAGATTTAACTGCGACAAGATAGTATTCTTTCTCTTCAAAGAGGGCTTATTCGCTACCAATACCCTTATTCAGATTTAATTGAGATAAGATAGTATTCTTTCTCTTCAAAGAGGGCATTCTCTGCATCAAAACTAGTTTCCTTTTTTGCTTTCATTACCGATTTCTACTAAGGTAATAATTTGCTTACACTTTAGAGAAATAATAGCTTTAAAAGGGCATCCGAGGGGGTGGATCCATTGGTAGTAGACCAAGTCTAGGGTTCGACTTTCTCGAGGCCGGTGTATGGGAATTAATGGCGAGCCCTAAGCCGTATAATACACTGTCCAATGGATTAGTCGGTTGCTACGGTATTGGACACCATCAATATTAAAAAAAAAAAAAAAGCTCAAAAGGCAAGTGCCTATGCCTATTAGAGCACTAGCCTTTACCCTGCAAAAGCGATACAATAAGACAATAGTCCAGACCTGAAGGCAAGTCCAAGTTCCTAATGAGGAAGATGTGCCATTCATTTTCAAATGAAGATAAGATGTACGACAATAGAAAGACATTCTCTTTATAGAGTGAGATTTATGTGTGGCTAATGAAATGACTAGGGTTAATGATCTAATGGTTCTGTCAAGATAGACTAGATTGGATTTTCTCCTTCATCCGTGGAACTTTCCCTTCCCTATGAATTCCATCAATGTCACTTGATGAATAGTCAAAACTCAGCAAGTGTAGGCTAAAGCTGTAGCTTGATGGGTTGGTAGTGGCACGTAAGGCACGAGCTTGCATTTTCGTAAATGGAGTACATCTCTACCTGTGTTGTGTAGCATGATGTCCACGTAGTCTTTGACTGTCGCTGCTTAACTCATCCCTTCACGTAGCTCATGAAGTAGTTTGAAGTGAAAGTTACTTCGCTAAGACAATCTTCCTTTCTAGTAAGCATAGCCTACGGCTCGAAAGTTGGAGCACATGTTACCACTTTTCATTTTCTTGCTATGAGTAGATTGGATTTTTCTTTCGTGTAGTGGGGATAGTCGCATTAAGGTAATTCTTCATCCAAGAAGAAGTCAGGGATCAAAGTGGATACTTGTTCTTGATGGTTAAGCTACCTTGTTGGGCGCCCAACAATCAGAAAGCATAGGATCGAAAGTCGAAGTACGCGTTAGAGCTTGTAGTTTTCTTACTCCAGCTTTTTTTAGAATAAAACAGGGGCTCCCCAAACTTTCCTCAGCAAGATGTGGAAAACTGCCTTGGAGGCTGGAATAGAAATAGGCCTCAATGAGTTCCTGAAATTCTTTCCTGAGCTCAACAAAGCCCCAACACTAATAGATGCTAGTTGGGGGGCCATCTGCTAAACCCAGCCCCAGTCTAAGTAAGTTAAGGTCTTGATCAGAGCCAACTCGATCTCGTGGTAGATTGCCCTCCTTGGGGGCACTTGGCTACTCACTCATGGGCCATAATATCCCAAAATTCCTAAAGTACTTGCTGCACTATCTGAAAAAGAAGTCTTCTTAATATTGGATCCACTCTTCTCTTAGCATAAAGATGAATTAGATTTTATTTGTCTTTTTTATTCTTAGGAGAACCCCTTGAACCATTCTTAAGACCATCAAGCTCTCTCAAATGAGTTCTACTATAGAAGCTTCCAACATATACCCCAAAACAAATTTTTCACTCACTGAGAAGTGAAAACCTATGAGTAGATTATCCTGAAGATGAATGCTATGGAAAGAAGTGGTATTTGAAGTGTTACTAACTTAACATTTCAGTTTCGACATAATAGAGCTTGCACTATCTTTTCACACTTGGGTGCACATCATGCCATTGGTATTGATTCTACTAAGGTGCCACAAATTCGCAAGCTCATCCTAAGGTTTTGTTATTATTCATTGTTTATCTTTTCTTGGCAATTGAGTCTTATAAATTTGAAAATGGCTAAATGAGTCATATAATGTCTTTTCTATCACATAGTTCAGTCCAAAACGTTAACCGCCATTACACAATGTTGACATGTAATTAACAGCGTCAACTCCATCACGCGTGGGAATAATAATGTGACGTAGCACCTGCTGATGTGGATAAGTGAGAATTATATTTTTATCCCTTACTATTCATTAAATTTTCAAAATAATGCCATTCGTCTTCTCCACTTTCTGTAGCCTGAAATTTCCCACCGTTGCCTTTAGTCCTTGCTCCGACTCCTTCCCTCTAGCCTTAGATGGCGCCACCTCTTCCTCTAGTACTTCCAATGCTAGACTTCTTTTATCATCTTCCTGACCTTGTTCTTTGGCCCAATATGGGGGTGGTATATTAATGGTCATCTTCTTCTTTCTTCTTTTTACATTACATATACATGTGGGTTAAGTCTTTGACCTTGGAGGGCATGAATGCTATGGGGAGCAGAAGCATCATGAATGGCGGGGGAATAGGTTGACTATTTAATTGAGGCGATTATAGAGATTATGAAGAGGGATTCGCAACACAAAATGGATATGCTTGTGCATATTAAATTATTTGACAATAATATAGTTAGGTTTTCTCTTCTTCGGGAAACCTCATGGTAGATTCTCAAGCCTATTATTTGACAATTTCATTGTGAATATCCTAAAATGATTTTGCATCCTTCAATTTTTTCTTATTTTTTATTTCATGGACTTTAACAAGGTTATGGGCACAAAAAAAATACAGCTCATGAATAACAAGGCATTATTAGACATTATTTGAATTTCAACCAATTTAGCAAGCCATGGATGTTGATTACTAATATGAAAGGATTAATTTGCAACTACTAACATTCTTAATGCATGAATTCCACTGAAAAAAAAAGAGAGCATGTAGGTCAATGTCGGGAGGAGAAGAAAAGAAGTCTAACACTGGAGATCGCATACACTGATGCAAGTGATGGAGGTGGAGGTAATGACAGCTATGGCTACAGAGGCCGAGCATCGAGGGTGACAGTTGGAAATTTTAGGTTGGGAGTGGAAAAGACCAATGACATTATTTTTTGAAATTTTAATGAACAGTAAGGGGTAAAAAGTTAATTTCATCACTTATCCACATCAGCAGGTGCCATGTCATATTATAATTTTCATGTGTGATGAAATTGATGCCATTAACTAACACATCAATATTGTGTAATGGTGGTTAATATTTTAGACTAAACTATGTAACAGAATAGGTGTTATAGGACTCATTTAGTCATTTTCAAACTTATAAAATTCAACTGCCAAAAAAAGACAAATATATAGGACTTCCACTATAATTTTCCCTATTTTGGAGGAACTATTTTATTAGGATTGGGGAATTGCTGCAATTCTTTTTTAATAGCCTGGATTCTCTCGTCGGGGAGTAACTTTGAAAGTCTTACCTAAACTCTACCTACTGAATATGATAAAGCCTATAAAATAACAAGCTACTATCATTTCTTCATTATAGATGAGATCTTCTTCAAACTTAACGCACAAATAGATGGAATAGTGGTATTTACCATCTTTCTAGCCTGCATATTCATTGAACTCAATCCCATCTAGAAAGTCTATCTTTATTTTTTAGCAACTAAATGGGAAGTGGTTTAGGAAAGGACTTTAGAATCGGATGCACTCACCTAGCGACAAAAGTCCTGACCTGTCATCCAAGTAAAAATCAAAAAGAAAAAAGAGAACAAGGCTCAAAAGTTGTAGCACATGTCAACCCTTTGTATTTTGGTAATTCTCTAGGAGTCATCTTTTAACCTTGAATGCTATTAATAGATTTTACAGTAATAGTCCCTCAGACTTGGAATGTAATAGCAAAAATGGCTAACCCAATAGCAGATTCTATAGATGCCATCGATGGAGCCAATTAAGCAAATGATTGACCCATCATATTATCCAAAGAAACTGAAAAGACCAAAAAGTTCAAATTTGCAACTAATAACATTGATTCAATTGGCATTGACATAATAAGAATAATTCATCTATTAAGTATGATTCCCCGAATACCTAAAATAGAAATGATCATCAAAATTGTGAAATATTTGATAGGATCCATTTCAGGAATGTAGAATGGTTGAGAAATTCAAATCTTATAACTCAAACTAAAAGTACATCAGGAACCAACACTATGTCAGTTATGACTTCGACCCTTATCTACCCCTATAATTGTTTTAATAGTGTGAGTATGGCATTGTATATTTTCTTATTTTTATATTCTATCGATTCATTCTTTTCACTTTTCATAGTTTTAATTAAAGACAAAAGTTGGTCCATGTTATAATTCTCAAGGGAATAATTTGAAAGGAGTAAGAGCGTGCTCAAAAGCCTACAAACGCATTAGCGCTTGTAGTTTTCTTACTTGATCTCTAAAGGAAGGTGTCTTGATATGGGTTGCCAAGCAAGCTACGACTTGAAAGCCTATGTGTACATTAGTACTCAGTTTTCTTGCTCACTTCCCTCCCCCTTCGCACCTGGGAATGCACTGTTATTATAGAGAGAAAGGCGCTTTCACATCTTCTTAACCCAGCAAGCATAGGCTATGGCTCGAAGACTACGCTTGCGTTAACAATTGTAGTTTTCTCATTAGGGGGAGAGAAGATTCCCTTTTTCTAGGGTACTCACAGGAACAGATCCAATGGAGATAGGGCGGGGCTTGTAGCTCAGAGGATTAGAGCACATGGCTACAAATCACAATGCTAGGCCTTCAAGAGTGGAAAGGACATCGTTGGTAAGCTAAGGAAAATTCCAAGAAGTCTATTACCGAGAAAAGTGATGATCTTGTCTTGCTTGCTAGGAGAGAGGAAGCTTCCTCACCACCTTTTCCAACCAATAGGGAGTGATCACTCAACAATGAACACTAACTAGAAGAGGCTAGGAATGAGTACCTACCCCTTACAGGAATCAAACCCGTGTCTTCAACATAAAAAGATGATCTCCTAACCATGGGATGAAAGGGACTAAAAAGCCATTCTCGATATGCCTCATCTCTAGAATAGAAGTGGTTCATTTTGTTTTTGTATACAATTCAAGATTTTGTTTATGTTCATATTAGCAATTTCTTGATGTGAATTCAAAGGGTTCCTACAAGTTCTCCCATAGACCTAGTGACACACCAATCACACCCCTTCCCTTTCTCCCATCATCTTATCCCTTTCTTTGTCTTTTATCCCCTTGTACAGAACAAATGAGGCTCCATTCTTTCTACTTCAAAAAGAAAAGAGGGGCAAAGTGTCCCTTTGAATTGGTGAAGGCTTGTGCCTAAAGTAAGAAAGAAAGGAGATGTTGGTTACGAAATAAGGTCAGTTGGTTAAGGAAAGCTCATGTTATGAAATCAGTTAGCCGTTAATGTTTGTTGTGGTAGGAAGGAATTGGTATAGAGTTGCGTCAACTGTAGAAAGAGACTAGACTAAGGAACAAACTGAATTTCTTCTATTCACTTCACTTACACCTTACAGTTCCAAGAATCTAAGGAGGCTCAAGTTCCAAGCCTTTCATTGTGGACCAAGACTATGCAAAGGTAGAACACCACAGAAACTTCATTGACTTTATTAATTTGTTTTCGCTATGTTAGCAAAAAGTGTCTTCGTTCCTAAGTGTCAATATGGCCACCACAGTAACCATGATAGAAGAAATGTCTTCATTCCTATTTGGGATATGGATAGGAAAATTATTTGGATTGTAATAGATCATATCAAATATAGTGAGAGATGTTTGCGGAAATATAATGAAATAATTTTGAATCTCGATGGTCATAATTACAAAAGAACTACAGAAGTTTCACAACTCACAGTCATGCTACGACCTATGGAAAGTAACAATATAAAATCAAATCATAGAATTATAAAAGTGAATGAATATTGAGGCTTGTGGCATTTACAATGTCCTTAAAACTAATTCGTCCTCCTCTCAATTGTGTAAAGGAAGCTTGGATGTCAGTCTCATAGGATACAACGACAATTGAAGTTAAAGCAGCACTAAACTTCAACTCCCTGATAAACCAAACAAATGCAGGCAACTACCATGAAAAAGATTTAGAACAAGAAGAAGAGAGAGTATTATGCAAATGCTATGCAACTATGTGGCTCAGTGTATGCAAATGTTTCCAAAGCCTTGGCCTATGGCTCTATTTATCGTTATTGTGGGGGCTGTAGCCATAAATAACACTGAATCGTGAATCCAATCCTTCAACCAACCAAATTAAATTATAAACCACCTAATAAAGGACACCGGCAATTTCAGACATTAATCCAACCCATTTAATGCTAGCTTTAATCTGCCCTTAATCACCCTTTAATGTCCAACTTAAATGCTGATTTAACAGCCACAATTCTGGCTTGAATGTTGATTGCCACAGTCAAACCTTGGCTTAAATGCTAACTGCCTTAACAAAAAGAATCCTACACGTCGCACGATGCAAAAATGAAGGAGAAAGTTCATAGGAAAAAGGTAAAATTCGGCCTTACACAAGGTCCTTATAGTCGGAACGAACATTCAGCCTGCCTGTCACCTGTACGCACACGAATTCAACTAAATCGGCCTCCGATAGTACCATGCACAAGCGCGCGAGGTGGGCATGAGTTGTATAACTTGTCCAAGATGTTTACTTCATTCTCTTATAAATACTTCCAACTTCCTTTCTCTCTTCCATGTGGGATAAAACTCTTATATACATGTGCTTTATGGCCTTGCATGTGGTCTCTAATTTGAATTCATTTATTTAGCTCTATTTAACTTGTTTAAGCACTTCCCTTCATTTTATGGGACCCAATTTCCCATTCACATGTTATTTTTTCAACAAGAGCTAGCGAAAACAGGGTCAATTTAGTAATAATATCAACTTTGTACTGAGTCCAATAAATCTCTTTTGAGCCTTTCACATAACACCAGCCAAGAGACAATCACCAGTGAATTATTCTGTGGTTTTGTAAACCATATCCTTGTTCCATGGATTGATATGTACGTCACGCTGTTAGGTGATAGTATTCAATTCTCTAACAAACCCGATTTCAATATTTTATTTATTTGATGTGGGTTTGATTCCTTGCGAATTATAATGTATGATCTTTTATTTAGTTTCTACTAGTTTATGACATAGCTGCTCATTAGAAATTATTGGATATTAGTAAAGTTGAGGTAGATTTTTAATATTCTTGTTTGTCAATCAATCTTAAATTCTTGTAATATTTTGAATATGATAAATTTTTTAAATATGCACAACTATTATATCATGTAAAAGTTTTTAGAACTATAAATCTAACAATGCATCCATGGTTTAGATGAGAAAATTATGACTCATTAAAATCAATCACTGAAAATTAATTTTCCCCTTGTATCCCACTGTTGTGAAGGTTGTAGATACCATGTTTGCTCCAACTGGAATTTGAATCATTTCCAATTGATTCTTTACTCATTCCACTAATAACTTCACGGAACTTATCCTATCTCACAGATTCATTGGCTCCTGGGATCAGAATGAACAAAAGGACAAGGGTTGAAAGGCGACACAATCAAAAGATGCAGGGACAGAATTGAAATTTGTAGGAAATTGAATTGAAAGGCATTGCCTGGTTGGTGAGTCATAACACTGCGACGTTCCCAGCCCAACCGAAACCTCTTCTTCCTTCATGTTCCCGCAAAATTTTTTTCGTACTCTCTCTCTCTCAGACGCCCACAGAAGAACCCTTCTGAATCAATTTTCATACTTTGCTTCTCTCGCTCTCCCTGAGAGCTTAACGATGACACCAACATCCCACCTTTCCCAACCGCCCAACCACCGCCGTCCCCTTCCTCCACCGCCACCCTGTCAGTTTCCGCCATTACAAAGGCTCCCTTCCCTTGACAGGCGCTCTCACCGCCAGTTTCTCTTTGGACCGTCTTCCTCCCATATAGAGACCGCAAACCCACCTCATTGTTGGGTTCAAAGTCTTCGAGTGAGTGGAAAAGGAGAGAACCTTGAATCGAAGTCTTGAGAGAGAGAGAGAGAGAAAGATGATGGAATCAAGGGTGCCCATATGCAATACCTGCGGGGAGCTGGTGGGTTTCAACGAGAATGGGGAGCTGTTTGTGGCCTGCCATGAGTGTAATTTCCCGATTTGCAAAGCTTGTGTGGAGTTCGAGCTCAACGAGGGCAGGAAAGTCTGCCTTCGATGTGGTTCTCCCTATGATGGTAATTGTTCCCTGTCGTTTTCCCTGTGTCTTTGTTGAATTACCTGTGTCAGGCAGTCTGCTTGCCGCTGTGCGTGATATTCATTTTGGTTCAAAGAAATGGATGAGCATCAAAATGAGTTTTCTAGTGCAAAATAAGCTTCTTTTATATGGCTGTTTCTTCCTATTCTTTTCCTTTTCTTCTGTATCTAATCATGCCTATATATGTCATTTGAAGCTTTCATTTTCTACGGTTAGACTTCTTCATCAGTTGGCAAGCTCTTATGCATGTTGTTGAGTCTCATTTTTACGTCCAGGAGCTTACTTCTTCATTCTTCCATCTTTATTTTCACGTGATGGAACATTGAGCATTATTTCAGCAAACACGCGAATGCTGTGTGCAATAGTAACTATCCTTACCAATCTTAAGATTCTATTATTAATTTATTGGAAATAGGTGTTTCAAATTTAACTATGTTCTAGTTTTTCTTTGTTTTCCATTCCACTAAAATCTACTCAAGCAGATAGGCTATATATGCTGAGTCACGGATGGATTCAAGGATGCGCATGGCCATCACCTTCTGAAATCGAGAAATTCTTTGAAATGCTATATAAACTTCACTTGGTTTTAACTATTCTTTTGAACTATTTTATTTTGTCTTGAGAGTTGAATCCCACATCGACTAGGTTGAAAAAGAATCTGGATTTGTAAGAGAATTGAGTACCACCACATATCAGCTTAGATTTTTAGGTGGATATGGGCCCGGGACTCTTGTAGGCCTAGATGGAAATTTGATATTTCGCCGCCTGAATTTGTTCACTAAAATTTCTTTTGAGTTTCAACCCTCTTGGATGAACTTCCTAAACCTGTCCTATGCCGAGTGTAATAGAAGCACGCTTAATATTTGGTGCAACACTATAATTGGTCTTAGTTATGACGAGTTGTTGGTTTAGTTTGAAGAAATGATGTTCTTTCAGATTCCTATATTTGTAATTGAAACATGCCTAATAATTGTCCGCTGTCCTTTTCTCTTTCCTTTTGATAGACTTTATGAAATAAATGCCAAGTCTGGTATCTAGTTATTTTTCCCAGTTTTTAAGACAATGACCAAGTCAATTCAGCAGTTTTTTGAGATTTGACCATGTTCTGGAGCCATGTCCAATATATTCTAGCATGTGATAATAAATTATTCAAATTATAGAAAATTTTGAGTTGCATTTGAACATATTGTATCTCTGTTCCTCAGAGAATTCAATGGCTGATGTTGACAATAAGGCATCTGACCAAATCAGTCCTATAGTCTTTTGAGATCCAGTCATCTATTAAAATCATATTCAATATTATCTGAAAAATGATTGAAAATGATCCTGTGGTGGATATTGGTCGTAGTTGAGCATATTTTAACTTTGTTACTCAGAGAATTCAACGGTTGATGTTGATGCTAAGGCATCTGAGGCTAGATCAACAATGGCATCTCACCTTGAGGCTTCTCAGCAGGTAATCTCATTCAGTCTTCCTTTCCTTCTGAAATGTTATGTCTTTTATATCCTGTAAAAATTTTCAGATGATGTAATATTTCATCAAAATGCAAAGTATTTGGAAAAAAGGCATGCCAGGCAGTGCTGATAGCTCTTTTGTTTGGAAACTCTCTTTGAATGGGAATACAAAAGTTGGATGTGACGAAATTGTGTTAAATATCATTCTTGTAGGATGCTGGCGTCCATGCCAGGCACATCAGTAGTGTTTCTACTATTGATAGTGGTAAGTGACACTAAAATGAGAACGAAATTGTTCAGCTTATTTTTTGAACTTCTTCCCTTTTATTTGATTATATGTATCTGAATTATGTCCTCTTAATTTTTTCCCTCAAAGAGTACAATGATGAACATGGGAATCCAATCTGGAAGAATCGCGTGGAGAGCTGGAAGGACAAAAAGAACCATAAGAAAAAGGCCCCGGCCAAGGCTAAGCTTGAGGATCAGATTCCGTCGGAGCAACATATGGAAGATAAGCAGTGAGTGCCCAAATTATTTAAATTAATTTTAAGAACAAAATATGTAGATAAAAAATTTCTTCACATGCTACCGTCTGCATATATTCCCAATAACATTTTAGAATGGACAGCTTATATGTCATGGGTCATGGATCATATAACATCACATGTACTACCCATTAGAGTTCATGTGGTAAATGGTACATTTCATTTTTTGCCTGGGAAACGGAGACAACTTTTCCTGTTTCTCATTTGTCTTTATCAGGAAAATGGCTTTTCCATTCTCATTATTCTCTGTCGGGAATATGAGGAAAATAATTGGAAGATAGCATGTTGCGTTACTTCTCACAGGGTAAAAAGCATCTGATGAAGATAAAAATGTGTGTCATACTGATAGGAAAAGAAAAAGTGTGTTGAGTTATACATATTTTCTTCGTTTTTTCATGAGATAAATGGACAACTTGAGAAGTTTTCCCATTTTCCAGAATCAAATACAGTTACTTCAAATGGCCGCACAGAATGTGCTGAATGCATCAGTTGCTTTCACTGTTTGGCAGATCTGCTGAAGATGTGGATACCCTGTCAGCTGTCATTCCGATTCCAAAAAACAAGCTTACACCATACAGAATCGTGATTATCATGCGGTTGATTATTTTAGCCCTTTTCTTCCACTATCGTATCACGAATCCTGTAGATAGTGCCTATGGACTCTGGCTTACTTCTATCATATGCGAGATTTGGTTTGCATTTTCGTGGGTGTTGGATCAGTTCCCTAAGTGGTCTCCAATCAATCGAACCACTTACATTGACAAGCTATCAGCAAGGTAGAGATGCACAATTCCACAATTTGTATATTTTTCACTCAGTTAATGTTGTCAAAACTAACAACTATCCTCTCTATTTTTTAAATTAAGGTTGATGGACCTGTTATATCAAGATACAGCTGAAATCTGCGGATCATATCTTGATCACTGTTATATAGCTTTCTTTACAAAATTCAATCTACTAAAATAAAATGTAAATGTTGCAAGTATACATGTTCTTTCACTCCATTTTTTAGGGAATACAACAACAGTGATTTCTCATAACAGGTACGAGAGAGAGGGGGAACCATCGGAGCTTGCAGCTGTGGACTTTTTTGTGAGCACAGTCGATCCATTGAAGGAGCCACCATTGATCACAGCCAATACAGTTCTCTCGATCCTTGCGGTGGATTATCCTGTGGACAAAGTCTCCTGTTATGTGTCTGATGATGGTGCTGCTATGCTTACATTTGAATCACTTGTTGAGACGGCTGATTTTGCGAGGAAGTGGGTCCCATTCTGCAAGAAATTCTCGATCGAGCCCCGAGCACCAGAGTTCTACTTCTCTCAGAAGATTGACTATCTGAAGGATAAGATTCAGCCCTCATTCGTCAAGGAACGTAGAGCAATGAAAGTGAGAATTCTTTCTAACTGGCACCCATTTACTGATTAAGGAAGTAGTTTGTATTTCTGTTTTCTTGTGTTAAGAATAGGACAGTTTGTCAGTTTTAGAAAGTTAAAAAGCACTTGTTTTCTACGAGAAAACTGGTTTGCTTACATGCATTAAACTGTTCCATGAGATGGTTTTCCGAAACTGAAGGCGGCAATTATTTATTGAAGTGATCAATTTATTTTGGAAAAAAAAAGGAATTGGTCAATTTATTGGACAATCTTTTGTTTTTAGGGTTCCCTTATTGTTTGTTTGTTTGTGCTTCACTTATTAATGACCTTAATTTGGCAATAGAGGGATTATGAAGAGTTCAAAGTGCGTGTCAATGCTTTGGTGGCAAAAGCCCAAAAGACACCAGAAGATGGATGGACTATGCAAGATGGAACACCATGGCCTGGGAATAATCCCCGTGATCATCCAGGGATGATTCAGGTGATATTTGCTGTCTACTAAATTGACTTTTTTCCTCAAATTTGACTAGTAGTTTTTAGTTACTGATCTTGCCTCTTATCTGCCTCAGGTTTTTCTCGGTAATACAGGAGCCCATGACATTGAGGGAAATGAACTTCCTCGCCTTGTATATGTTTCCAGGGAGAAAAGGCCTGGATACCAGCACCACAAGAAAGCTGGAGCTGAAAATGCACTGGTACTGATTGACATTTTCACTGTACTAGCAACTCTTTTTGGAAAAATAAATATCTCAGACATGTTCACTAATAGAAGATTTTTTCTTAAAAACAGAAAATTGTTTTACAAAAGCATGTCTTCCTAACTTAAAAATGGAGTGAATTTTCTAAAGAAATCTTCTTCACTTCTTTAACTTACATAAAATTTTAAAAAGCCAGTTTTTCTTTTGTTTTCTAAAACTTCTCCACCACTTAAGTGGAAACCATGTCTTGCGAGGACTGTGTTTTTCTAAATTCTCTTTCCTTTTATTTAGTTATTTTTTATTTTTGCGATTTTGAGGATTAAACCTGTTGATCTCATACCTTCTTCCATTTTGGCCTCCATCTTTATATCCTCTCTCTGAATAAATGCTATTTATCTTTATTACAATTTTCTAGATTAACTATTCATCTGTCTTTTTTGTGCTAGTAAGTTCATGTAGCAAAGTATAACTAACAATTTACTATGGTTTTTAAGGACGCCAAATTTATAATGTTTCAAGTACTTTGAAAGTTCATATTCTGATGTTACAATGTTGAATTTGTTTTTTCCATCTAAATAAGAATTTTTGGTTTTCTTTTTCAAGAATTGAAAATTACAACTAAATCATCATGGTGCGAGCATAAATATTGTGGAAGAAAGCAGTCCCTATAACACCAAAGCCTACTACTAATAGAACAGCCAACAAAACTATCGCTCTCATAGTCAAAAGCCTATCTAATGATAATACAATGCGCGGTGTTTATTGCTGCATTGTAAGGCTTGGTAAACGAGCCTCTTAATTTTTGAACTCCAAATAAAAAATTTACTACATAATTTTGTAAACATACTTTTAACTATGTTGTCTGGATAAGTTAGTTAAAAATGGAGAAGAAAAATGAAGAAAACAGAGTGTATTTTTTGAAAAGGAAATAGTCCCCCAGTTTTTTCTAAGATTATCTGTGATTGTAATGGAAAGATTATAAGACTAAAAAATGTATCAGAAAGCAGGAGGCAACAATATTTATTATTAAAGTGCAATCCGACATCATTTCCCTTGATCTCATTGCTTCTTAGGGTGAAGAGGAAAATGGAAAACTTTTGCCCATTTCTCTAAGACGAAAAAGAGTGATAGAGTGTGATAATAGAAGTACCAATACTAATTCTGGTAGTTGATAACAAGATTACTTATGCTAACCTGATTCGTTAATACAGGTAAGAGTCTCGGCAGTCCTCACGAACGCACCCTACATCCTCAACCTTGATTGTGATCATTATGTTAACAATAGCAAGGCTATTCGCGAGGCTATGTGTTTCCTAATGGATCCAATAGTGAGACGGGATGTGTGCTACGTGCAGTTCCCTCAAAGGTTTGACGGCATTGACCGCAGTGATCGATATGCTAATCGGAACATAGTTTTCTTTGATGTAAGTTCCCAGGGATCGTGAAGGCCTGTTCTTTTCAAGACAGGCACAAATTAAATATGTCTTAAAGAGATAGAAACAAGTCTTGCTTTGCAAGGAATATTATATTATTGGTCATGTTGAGTAACTTCTAAATCTTATCCAGGTTAACATGAAAGGTTTGGATGGACTTCAAGGGCCAGTATATGTGGGTACAGGATGCGTCTTTAACAGGCAAGCACTTTATGGGTATGGGCCCCCTTCAATGCCATCTTTACCAGAGAATTCCTCTTCGTGCTGTTCTTGTTGTTGTCCTACCAAGAAGAAGCCGGCTAAGGATCTCTCTGAGGTTTACCGGGATGCAAAACGGGAAGATCTTAACTCTGCGATCTTCAATCTCCATGAAATTGACAGTGAGTATATGTACATATATGCAATTGCATTCCATCTGTTGACCTATCCATGAAATTGTTAAGTTGCCCATCTTTATAAAGTCTATTAGCGAGATGAAAAAAACTGGTGCATTTCAAGCATGATCTGATGCTCCTCACGTGCAAGCCATGCTTGATATGAGCAAGCATAATTCAGAACAATGGGTTAAACTAATCATGGACACAAACACTCTTACAAAGATTATAGTTTATTACATGTCAATTGACCAATTTCATAAAAGTTTAGGTTGGTAGTATGTTGCTCTTTGGCAGCTGTCTTGTGTTATTGATGCATTTTGCTGCTGCTTCAGATTATGATGAGCATGAGAGGTCGATGCTCATCTCTCAGATGAGCTTCGAGAAGACATTTGGCTTGTCTTCTGTATTTATTGAGTCAACTCTAATAGAGCATGGAGGAGTTCCAGATTCTGCCAATCCGTCCATGCTGATTAAGGAAGCAATTCATGTAATTAGCTGTGGATACGAAGAAAAGACAGAATGGGGTAAAGAGGTGAATTCCCATGGCCTTGTACTTCTCTACTTGTATCATATAGCACACTAAAAATGTTCTCTCATATGCCAAATCATTTCTGGTCCTTCACAAGTTTTAGAATTTCTCAGGGCCCCATCCCTGGTGACTTGTATTTGTTGTTGATTAGATTTCAGTTGTTTTGCTTTTACTTACTCTCTTACCTTTATGTTTAAGGTCCCAGGAAAATCTGTCAGCTCATTGTTTAGGCTCAATGTCATGTTTAGAGTCTTGCTAGCATCCTACTTATTTATTGTCTCTATCTTTGTAGCATGCCATTTTACACTTTGAAATTTGACGAAAATGAGTCATTAAGTATTTCAGTCATGCTGTTTGATTGCTAAAAGGTAATTGTTTGATATGCCATTGTCATGATTCCTCACCCTACAAGTTTTCTCTTCTTCAGATTGGGTGGATCTACGGTTCAGTGACGGAGGACATCTTAACAGGCTTCAAGATGCACTGCCGAGGATGGAGGTCAATCTATTGCATGCCTCTAAGGCCTGCATTCAAAGGGTCTGCTCCCATCAACTTGTCAGATAGATTGCATCAGGTTCTCCGATGGGCCCTTGGGTCAGTAGAAATCTTCCTAAGTAGGCACTGTCCACTTTGGTACGGATATGGTGGGGGCCGCCTTAAATGGCTCCAGAGATTGGCTTACATCAACACCATTGTTTACCCCTTCACATCTCTTCCTCTTGTTGCCTACTGCACCATTCCAGCAATCTGCCTTCTCACTGGAAAATTCATAATTCCGACGGTAATCAATCTCTCTCTTCCCATTCTCCACCATTTCCACAAATGGGCTAGAATTGGGTGAAATGCATTCACAATATAAAGAACAGATTAGAACTTTTTGAAGTTATATGATTGTAATGAAGAATCATTAAGCACTGCAAGTTTGCTCTCTCATGTGAACACTGAATCTCTTTAGTTCCACTTGCTTCTAATTTTCATCATTTAAATTCTTCATAGAAGTGTGTAAATGTAGAGCTCTGATTTCTTTCACTGGCATTCCTCCTTCAAATTACTGGACAAGGTGGAAAATATATTTAGAAATGGAGCCTTGAATCATTGACCTCCAGCATCTTCGTATCTTGGATTAGTCAACTTTGCTCTTAACCCACACATCAGGGATACCCTTGCCTAGGTGGGTGTAAAAGGACTACCTCACATGGTGGGACTATTAGCAGTCTGAGATTCTGATTGATTGACAGACTTAAAGATATTCTCTATACATCCATCTGTTTGAGCACTGCTTGCAGAAACATAAATGTGAAGTCACCTTCACAGTATTATTGCTCTATGTTTCCAGCTCTCAAACCTTGCGAGCATGTTATTCCTTGGGCTGTTTCTCTCCATCATTGTCACAAGCGTCCTCGAGCTACGGTGGAGTGGTATCGGCATTGAGGACTGGTGGCGTAATGAGCAATTCTGGGTCATTGGCGGAGTGTCCGCCCATCTCTTTGCAGTGTTCCAGGGCTTCCTGAAGATGCTTGCAGGCGTTGACACCAACTTCACCGTCACTGCCAAGGCCACGGATGATACTGAATTTGGCGAGCTGTACGTGTTTAAGTGGACAACTGTCTTAATCCCTCCCACAACCCTCCTGATTGTAAACCTAGTGGGAGTGGTTGCTGGATTCTCGGATGCGCTAAATAAGGGATACGAGGCATGGGGTCCGCTCTTTGGGAAAATCTTCTTTGCTTTCTGGGTCATCCTCCACCTCTACCCTTTCTTGAAAGGTCTCATGGGAAGGCAGAACAGGACACCTACAATTGTCGTACTTTGGTCAGTGCTACTTGCCTCTGTTTTCTCTCTTGTTTGGGTAAAGATTGACCCGTTTGTGAGCAGTGCCGGTAGCGGGGTGGCAGCTGAGGGCTGCATCTCTATAGATTGTTGAATTGAAAGAAGGCTTTAGCTCGTTGTCATTCCATTTGATGAGATATGGGCTATCAAGTTTTGCGTACTTCTTTTATTGGGGTGTTATGTTGTACTTTTCAGTGCATGAACTGAAAGCTCTTTTAAGAGCAATTTATCACTGTACGATCTGGTTCTCATAAAGTGAAGTTATTGAATGAATGTATTTTTGAGAGTTCTTATTCATTGCTGTTTCTGTTTATAATTAGCTTTTGTGAAACTTGCTATACTTCCGTGCTGTGGCATCATACAAAGAAACAAAAATAGAAATAATGAGACACATGTTCGTGTATATGCTAATAAGGGTTTTGATCAGTCTTGCTTTAGCAGGTCCAATGTATCCTCTATTAGCTACCATGTAGAGTTGAAGAAACCAGTATTAATATTCTCAGACAAATGGGGATCTTTTGCTGCTACCTACTGTTGTATTTATATTGCTCTTTGTAGGAGAGTATACAGAGAAAGGAAGTTAAGTGGAGAAAAGAAGCATTCGTTGGTGTAAGATAAGAATGCCATGAATCAAAATGTGCCCAATTTGGGAAGTCAGATTCAAAGGTGTAGCCTGTGAATCTTGTGCTCATCTTGCCGCCAAAGCTACCATTTTTCCTAGAAAGGGACTGCATGCCCCCTCCATCATTACTATAAAAATGACACTACAATCTCACCAGCTCAACCTCCTCAACATTTTAGCACCCCTCGGACCCATCATGCACCCCACCTATAATGGCACCTTCTATGTAGAGAAACCTGGATCAGGTCCCTATTTATTTACGTACACTCTGGGATGGGATCGTGAGATGCAGAAACCAAGAATTAAGGAATGATGGCATGGAGTATGCGGGACCTACTTTAAGTATCTATGTTGAACAGTCCAGGTTGAAGGATAAAGAAATCATGTTTATGGCATGTCCTGAGTGTAACTTCCTGATTTGCAATGCTTGCATCGATTCTGACAGTAAGAAGGTATATCCATATGTAGGGACTCTGGTGAGTCGCATTCCTTCGCATTATTGGTTGGTGAAACTTCCCCCTGCAATTCGTTTTAGAATATCTAATTCCTCAAGTTGCCTGTTCCATTGAGTTTTATCAGACAAGACTTCATTAAGAGGAGGGAGCAAGCTGATATCCCAAAGAAGAGCTCCACCCAAGGTAGAAAAGGGAGCCCAGGTTAAGGACATTCAGCTAATAGCTGACTTCCTACGAACTTTTTGAGGACATCTCCTTCCTATCTATCCCATGAGCATCAGTATCTGAGATCGCCATGGCCCAGGTGCAGAAACTTGAAGGCATGAAACTTCCTGAACTCATGGGGCTGCCAGCTAAGTCCCAAGGTGTTAAAAGGGTATCCGAATCTGAAAAGGAAAAAGCTCCGAGAGTTTTTGAGGTCCTAAAGCTACTGACGATGTACCAAGGGAAAGGTACATCATTTGATGTGAAGGGAAGATTTGGAGCTGAGTGTTGTTTTTTTTTTTTTTTTATAGATTTGGAGCTGAGTGTTTTTTGAATGGTCGTATCTCAATCTTTCAAAATTCAGTGCCTGGACTGTTTCTTTTCCTTCTCCACCGTTTCGAAATGAAGAGAGCAACGCAAAAAGAAGGAATTAAAAGAAAAGGAATTCCATTGCCGGTACTCGAACCCGGGTCTCTCGGGTGAGAGCCGAGTATCCTAACCAACTAGACTACAACGGAAGTTGCAAGTTAGCTCCTTATTTTTCTAGTTAAAGTAAGTAATAAATTCCTGCAACACCCTAAAATCTTTTTTCGGTTGTTTAATACCTATTTTCGTAATTTTCTTTAAATAATTCAATAGCTGATTCAGATTCAAGCAATGAAAATCATTGAGGGTGAAAAGTCTCTCAATCATAAAATTTTTACATTTATAATGCTCAAATTCGAAATCTTATTTAAACAGAAAAATATATCAAACAATTTCAACCAACTGATATATATAACTTTTATGTTTTTCTAGAGGACTTTTAAAACTTATCAAACTTATCTGAAGTAGTTTTTAGTAATTAAAGATAAAACGCCTTTGAAATGAAAAGTTTCAAGGGTATGTGTGTTGCATATAGAAGACGAGGATATCAAAAAGGGAAGTTACGATATATTATAAAAGAAAGAGAAGCTCGAAAAGGTGCAAGAACATTTACAAGATAGAAAGATATATTTTATTATATGACCTCAATGCATATATATTATGATTTGAATAGATTATGATAGTGCATTTTAGTTATTTATTTTCTTTAAACTGATTGAATAATTATTCATTAAAAAAAAAAAAGGAATGCGTGTTCCAATTTCCATCACCTCAAATAAATTGCACAAAACAAGTTGGCCATGCATATGTTAAAAGTATAATTGCCTCATGGTCAATAGATCCAATATGTCAAGTATATTCCATCAGTTTCATGTCCAACTAAAAATTTTATTTTATTTTTAAATGAAAAAAGTTGTCCCTTCAATTTGATAAATTAACATTGACCCTCCTTTCATCCTCATGACCTTAATAATTTTAAAATATTCAATTCTCGCATACCAAACATGACCCTAATATAATGCCAACTACAAATATTTGATCATAAGTGATTCGATTTCTCTTATCAGCAACTCAGGAAAAAGGATGGCATGTCAACCCATCCAAACCGAAAGAGCTTTGGGAAGAGCAACTCTGAACTCTGATTTGAATGTTAGGAGTCATATTCTGTCCAACCAGAACATAAAGAGCAAGATGGCAGGGAAACATGAAGATTTCAAGAGCAAGACTCCTAATTAGACCAGGCACTGCTGCTGCAGCTGCAGCAGGCAATCAAGCTTTGCCCAGGGAAGCAAAAAGAAATGATCTCATTGCACTTGTAGAACAAATCTCAACAAGTTCAGCATGGTCCAGAACAATATCATAAGTGGCAATCTTTTGGAAGAATTACTAAGAAAAACAACTGTTCCACTGTGGTAAATTGTGTAAACCATAAAACTTTCTCCACAAATATCCCAAACGTACGTAGCTGTTGGAAAAATTCAACACCATATGCCACCTTTTCCCGTATCTACATCATTCCAAATCCTTCTGGAGCTTCCAGCATTAAAAAGAACTGTAAATGACAGTATGAGGTATGGAGAGATCTCACTGCTGCACCAGAGATGGCACGGAACCCGCAATCCTTTGCTGGGACATCACAATGCAAATTCTTCAAAGTGTAAAAGATGCCAATTACCATGAAATGAATCTCAGATTGTGAACAATGAATCTATGTCTGGTAGTATGATGATAACTTTGCTTTGCAACGCAAAGACTAGAACATTTTGACGCGGAAGAACCATGGCAGCACGAAAGCTATCACAAGGCACGCCATCAGGAAGTTGCAGAAGGACTGTCCCCTCCAGCAACTTCCTTGTTCTGACTGACCATTTATGTTTCTAGATACCGATAGCCTGTCACTCCACTTGCTATCATCGCACACTCCGGAGATATTACGGGCAATCTCACTGCATATTTCACAGCGCCTGTAATAGAAGGCAAACAGAAGATGTAAATGAGACCTCAATTTACAATTTGTTTTAATGCTAAGGCACTTCTAAAGACGATGAAGACAATGATGGTTCTACTGCAACATATTTGGAGACAATATGCAGAATCAATGTGTCAGCATAATTTCTATAAAAAGTTTATCTTCATCAGAAGATGCACCAGCAAATGTATATTAGTCTTGGTATGACACTCTCATTTACATGCAAGTGAACTTGTCTCATTTTGGAATCAGATAAGTAAAACAGCATAATTAATAGACGGAACAAGAAAAAAGGGCTTAACAAGACTGAAAACCAGAACACGCTTTCCAAACTCTACCAAATAAATTATTATATTAAAAGCTTCTGTTGGTGGAAAGGCACATGAACAATGTATCATAAGCACAGATTCAACAGTACACGTTCACTAAATTTCCAGAGCTCGAAGGTGGAGGAACCGAGTTTCCATGTAAGGATATGAGAAGTACTCGAATATAAAAAAGTGGCAATCTACAAAAGAAGCAACTTTTTGGGATGGCAAGAGCATGAAGCAGACATCTGTCGGCATGCAGATCATCAAAAACTATATAACATAAACCAAGATGAGTTTGTGCATGAGAACCATCGTGGATTATTAACCTCACAGACAGCTTAGAAAATGCGTTAACCTTATACTACTTAAAGATGCTCATGAAGGCCAAGAACGAAGAAATCTCTTACACTCAATATCACATCTTAGAGATATGAATCTATTAGAGGCGACTCATTTCTTCTCAATGGTTCACAATGACCTTTAGATTTTTGGAAATATAAAGCATTTTTCATCCTGATGATTGATTGAAATAGTATTACCTCAAGTATCACTCTAAAGTTTTAGTTCAAGCCCCACTCAGAATATTTCAGCTAAAATATTCTGATATCTCCTCTTTCTCTATCTTAGCACGCCTCTGCATAAAACTATCAAAATTTAACACGAAATTAATTCTTCCAGTCTGGTTTTTGACCAAACAAGAAGAGTGGGCACTTAATAGAAGAACACAATCAACATCAAGCTCACAGGTGAACTTTCAAAGACCCAACAGGATTCTCCCTTGTTCCAGAATAAAAGGTTCAAAAAGAAAAGCTGTATATTTGAGTGAGAGAGTTGATAAATTACCTGTTCCCTTTGAGCTTAAACCAAGCCTCGGCACAGAGACTGTGTGCAATCCCAAGTTCATCTTTACACCCACAGCCGAGCTGAATCAGCTTTGATGCAGTGGCATTGCCACCATTCTCTTTCATATCAGCATCAGGCGATTGCTCGGAACTCAAGTGACAGATCCTGCAAACTGGTTCCTCTTGACAGCCCTCAGCAATATCATCACCAGTCTCACTTCTTATAATAATAGCAGACAAATCGTTTTTATTTGTAGACCCATCTTTATTCGGATCCCCTGCAGGACTGTTTTCCAGACATTTATCAGAAACACAGTCTTCAGATGAATTGATCGAACTCCCCATCGTTCCTTGGCTCAACGAATCATTGTTCCTCAACTTACCCACTGTAATTACAATTTCCAACTCCTTAAAAGGAACCTTATTAGCAGCCGATTCGTTACGATTGACTTCTGATTTTGGAACCTGCATACTGGAAGATGGAGTTTCATCTGGGATAATCCGAGTCACTCTTTCGGTAACATTCCCGTCATCCTTATTCCAACCGGTTTCCATACTTGAGCGCTCAAATCAATCCAAGACAACACTAACTGTTTGATGATTCTCTACATCTTTTATACATTTGCATAAATTCAATAAAAGGGGCCCTCCTAAGATTAGCAGTAAATTGAATGAGAGATCAGTACGCAGGCACCCACTTCGCCAACAAATCCACCATCAGCAAAAAAAAAAAAAAAAACAATTTCACTTCTCGAAAATCATAAACGTAGACAGAGGCAACCCGTGAGAGATCAAGAACCGAACCTCCGTCTCTTCTCTCCAGAATGTCTAAGAATCCATATCGTTCTCATCATCATTCACTCCACTGGTAACATATGCATTGCCCCAGACAAGTCCCAGAGGGTCTGTCTCGCCCCCACAACAACAAACGGCGATGGTAGAAACAATGAAAATAAGTAATAGACAGAAGGAAGGGGAAAAGAAGATCTGGGTGTTCTTGATTGTTGGAAGGTAACTTGCCCTGGTGAAGGCTGAAGACAAGTCTTTGTGTAAGAATCAAGTAATGGATAAGAATAAGATAAAGATGAAGAAATAAGAAAGGACCTGGAAATAGTAATAAGAGAACGATTCAGTGGAAAGCGAAACTAAATTAGTCTTTAATAAATTATGACGAGTGCTGGTTGTCGTTGACATGACATTATCTGTCAACATATGAGAGATCGTTGTCGTGGCATGCCGATAATTGGAAATTATTTATGCCTTATTAATTTTAAATAAAATTGTTAATATTATTATTTTATTTCTCATTAAAGAGGAGGAGAAATGAGCTAAAAAACCATCCAGTGCAAAAAATTCTTAAAATATCATTTCTCGAAAACTAGTTTCTATTACATCGTTAAGAGATCATATCTTAAAAATATGATACTTTACAAATGGAAATTTTTGTTGGCAAAAAAAAAATTGAGTTAAATGTTTAAATCGAAATTTTATTTTAACCTAAAATCGTATATTGGAGACATGATTTCTTAAGAATTATAAATTATTTGTACTTGTTAAGATATCGCATCTTCTGATAGAATCTCTTTACTTAATATTGCATTTTCAAGTCGCGACCTCGTCACAAAATTGAGATCAACATTTTTAACATGTGATCTGTCGACGATATTCACAGAAATAATTTACAAGCAACCGTTTTTTAAGAATTTTTTTCTTAAAGCTCAGTATTTTTACCCATTTCTCTAAAGAGGAATTCATTGCTTGAAAAGAGATAAGAAGAGAAGGAAAAAAAAAAAAGATGTGAAAATACATTACATCAAACTTCATACTTCATTCATTCTTGATTATATTAATTTTTTTAGGGTAAATTATACCAAACTTCATACTTTCTCCTTTTTCTCAAATAAAGTCAAACATTTCAAATTTGAAATAAAACAATCACAAGCCTTCAAAATTTTTCAAAATCAAGTCAAAGCGTTAACAATTTTTGCAAATGGAGCAAAATCATTAAATGCTAACGTGACGATCCTCATATGTCACTAGTACGTACATGGCACTGCATTATTGATTGGTAAGTTAACATTGCGAACGGAATATCGAGCATCTCACTAATTATGCATAGGTGATTGTGATCTGATCTCGACTGTGGTAACCGAGTTCGTAGTTGAACGGAGACATATAATGAAAGAAAATAATTGGCAGACATTCGATGGACTAGTGGGAATTTCTGTTTTAGTTCTCTCAACCGATCCACCGTGAAAAAGGAAATGAATCAAGTGATAGGAGTAAGTATATTGTTGTCATTTTTAAATTTATCAATCAATTTTAGAGTGCCATATGGATAATAGTGACTTACGAGATATGCCACATTAACGCACTGAATGGCGTGACTTTGGACAATTTTCGAATCTTGTGATTGTTTATTTCAAAATTGAAATGTTTGGCTTTATATGAGAAAAAGTAGAAATGGAAAATAAGATAGTAAATATTTGACAATTATGGTTATATGAGTAATTTTACTACTCATTCACATTTTTCTTTTTTATTGGTTAAAAATATATTTATCAAGGATATTTTAGAGAATTTAAAAGTAAGACCAACTAACTTCACTTTTCGTATATAATAGTAGAAGATTATTTCAAACTAGTATATAAGCAAACTTACCCCATGCCATATCAAGAAAAGTTTTTAAAAAAGAAAATTTAATAAAAATACATTAAAAACTTAAAAAGTTTAGAAATTCAAAATTATGCACATAAAATCAGTCATCATATGTAACATCAGCAAAAAGGTGAAAATAATTCAAAAGATGGAAATGAAAATTTAAAAAATTTAAAATATAAATGCTGCTAAACTGATTTTTAAAAAGCTAAATATTAGATAAAAATATGAAAAATGTAAAAAAAAAAGGTGGTACTAAAATAAATTTGCAAAAATTAATTTTTTTTTTAAAAATAGTGATAAATTTATAAAGCTTCTTGTAAAATAATTTATAAATTTTCTCTAAATCCAGCAAAGAATTGCGGCCCTCACACTGGTTTATCGTGAAGGGCAACACCCTTTTAAAAAACATAGAGAAAGAGATGGCTCAGGCTGCGTAAACTTATGAGATTTGAGTCGTCCAAGTCAAGTGGGCTGTGCTTACATTATTGGAATGGGGGAAGTAGTAAGTCTCAATCGAGGAATTTCGTCCTTAGCAAGAGGGGAACCCAACTCTGATCCGAATCCAAAGATTACCTGCTAAAACCGACTCATGCTAGTCGGACCAAATGCATCTATTGACTTGGTATTTTGACTACGTAGACATCAAAAAACTACCGTGTCGAAAAGATCTACTGACCGAATCAAGCGTTCATATCATAAGTTGCCACAAGTTAGGTTATGTTATATCAGTACCTGACCAAGCATAAGCCTATAATAAATACTCTAGACAATAAGAAGTTCTGGTATCACACACCGGAGCCTTCCTTTACCCGGTATTCATACACTTTGTTTATCCATTACCACCAACTTAAGTACCGGAGGATCGTTACAAGATTCAAACCCCAAAATCGACTTCCTTACATATACCTAATGAGTTGAGAACCTGAACTAGGACACAGGACTAGACCTAGAGACTAGCAGGTGACCGAAAGAAGCCCAACAAGTCATATTGTCTCGATTTGAAATCAAGATATATTAAATCTATATATTCTTTTGTAACCACCTGTCTTTTAAACACAAGAATGTTAGAAATGTTTATCCTTACCGCTCAAGAACACTAGGGTTTAATAAATTACCTTAGTAGAAGAGGGGAAAAAAGAACCCAAAACATTTTGAAAAATATTAACTCCGCTGCAACAAGGACAGGAATATATGTGCCATGAGAGATTGTCAAAGGACGAACAAGGCACATGGTCGAAGTCATGTACCGAATTCAGATGATAGCACGTAAGATCACCTATATATATATATATACACACACACACTACCAATAAACTTGCAGGAATTCATAAATTCCTCTACGTATCATAAAACTCATCAATAAAAAAGCGAAGGTAGACAACTCTTATGATATTTAAAAGCAATAGTTTGGCACGAAAATTCGATGGCCAGGCAACTCCACATGGCCATTGTCTCTTTCACTAGTAGGTCATCGTGTCGAATCTACCTGCACTCACCGACACTGTGAAGGTCCAGCAAACCCGCCTTTATATTTATCGAGATAGGTTGAACGCCTCTTCTTTTAAGTAATATTGCCAGTTTAAATTTCATAAATAATAAAAATTTTCATAAATTTGAAGATTTTTATTTCCTAATGAACTATTTCCACTCGAATTTAAATTAAACACAATCCATTATAACTTGGGCTATTAAAAACGTCCTGCTCATCTCAAGACTGATAAAGGGAACCACATGATTTAAAAATCTTTAAAAAAAAAAAAACAATTCAATCCACGCATATTTCATAATGAAATTCACGTGATCAAAATTGACTTGCATCATGTCATTAGACACTTATCAAAAACAACATCATGTTATCTTTTCAAGACAAACGTGGGGCTCGAAACACTGACATGTCCATGCTAGTTCAAAGATCTAAGTACACACGTAGAAAATGACAGTGCATCTGCTGGTTAACTTGACAAGCTACCAAACCTAAAGTGCAATCAATCAGTCGATTCCCTAGAAGACGTGATAGAATTGTGCATGTGTCATGTATTCCATGTGACAGTACTGAAATAATATCGTAAAACTAATAAAATTTAGCTATTAAGATTTTTAAAATAAAACCCTAGAAATAAAAAATAATAATATAAATAATTGAATTCTATTGGCTTTTGATACTATAAAGGTACTATCACGTTATATACTTATTATATACAAGACTTTCTCCCAGCCTAACCATTAACAAGTTAGGATAGGCTATGTTCCACGCAAGAATCAGTATTCCAATTTCGAATTCGAATCCATGAGAAATAACAAGAAAGCAGAAGAACTTACGAAAACAGATGGTTGGCCAGATGGTGCAAGCATCCGAAGACGAAAATGGTATTGAATAGATGTTTTCCAGTGGTTGTGAGCAGGAAAGGACTAACCTGAATTAGAGCCACGCGTATGGAACCCAACCCAATTCGAACAATCAGAGGATCGTATCGATCTATCTGTTACGATCCCCTTGCATAATTCTAAAAATTGGATCGACATATTTAACTTAGCTAAATCAGGACAGAGTCAGACCAGTCGGTCCAATCTGATTTGTCCTGGCTCTAAAGAAAATTTTTAAAAGTGAAAATTGGAAGGGAAACAAGTTGAACAGGTAAGGTACCCACATGTGCACGAGTATAAGGCAAATTCCTAATGGGTAAGATTCTAATTAATACCACAAGCTTTGGATAAAATTGAATCAATTTCACATATTGTCTTGGCGTAAAAAAAGATTAGGTTTTAATTATAGTTCCAGGTCCGAGACATATTGTACCTAAAACCTATATGATAATTGAATTTATAAATGGAAACTAGTTCATTTGATTGATTTCAATTTGGCGTAACTTTCTCGTTCGGCTTTCAGTTCTTGTATGTTTACTACCGGTAACTACCCATACTTGATAAATTTAGAGTTAACTATCGATTTCGTCTCAAACGTTGCACACAATCATCAATTTCATCCTCAATGTTAAGTTAAATTGCAAATAAATTTGTCCCTAATGTTGTGAAAATTCCAGCAAGACATTCCCTCCATCCATACACTCGTTAATGGCATTGCTAATGCTATTAAATCTATTAACCGCGCTTAAAAAGGAAAAAAAAATATTTAAATACAATTTTAAAAAATTATTAAAAAAAAAGCAGAAACTTAAAAAATTTTATAGAAAATTTATTAAAAAATTTTAACGTGCAGTAAAAAATTTTATAAAGACTTTATAAAAAAATATAATAGAAATTGAAAAATATTAATAATTAATAAAAAAGGTCAAATGCTAAAAATTTATATAGTTTTTTCTAGATATGAAGTAAGACTTTAACAAATGACACGTAAATGATATTTATGAATTTTTTTTAAAAATGTAAAATTTTTTGGGTCCTATGAAAATTTTAATTTTTTTAATTTTTTTTCTAAATTTTATAAATTTTAATTTTTTTAATATTCTGAAAAGTTCTTATAAGTTTCATAGAATTTTATAATTTTTATAAATTCTTGTAAATATTTTTTTTGTAATCTGTACAGAATACTTATAAATGTATTAGTTTTTATAATTTTTAAATGTTTTTGAGATTTTTATTAGTCTTCTTACATTTTTATAAAATTTTATAAGTTTTACTTTTTTTAATATTTTACTAAATTTTGGTATTTTTAGTAAATATTTTTAATTTGAAAGCATTTCATAATTTTAAAAAAAATTTCATGAAGTTTTTAAATCTGTTGTTTGTTTTATATTTTATTATATAGTGAAATTTTTAACAAGCGAAAATTTTTCTAACACTATTAAAAAAGTTATTTTTGTAACTAGCTCCAGTTTATAGGGTTTTTAAAAATTAACACCACTATAGATATCTTTTTACATAATTTTTGAATAATTTCCTATTTGCCTTTCTCATTACTTCCCTAAACCCTATTTCATTCTCTCTTCAGCTACCTCCCCATGTTTGCCTTCCTCTTTGGTCGCCTCCCTCCTTTGTCGCCGGCCAAACTCATCATCCAAGCTCGCCTCCCTCCCCAGTCACCTCCATGCATCAGAATCAATGACAACCGAGCAACAATGAGTGGAAGCACAACCTCCCAAGTAGCAAGTGTAAGTATGTGTAGATATAGATTTTGATGTGCCAAAGTTCACACAATTTTAGGGTTTGAGGTCCCAATTTTTAGGGTTTGAATTCACACCATGTTGATTGACCACTCATTGGATTTAATACATTGATTTGTTGGATCATCTAGTTAAATTTTTTGCAATTGATGGTTGATTATACTTGGAGTTCATGAGCTATTGATTTTCTATGACCTGTTTTCATTTTCAAACTAGTTTGGACTTATTTGATATTTTTAGGATCAAATTGTACTTGACCGAAACCTATTTTGAATATAATCAGGAATCTTTGAAGGTCCTAATTTATTATGACATAATTAAATGTATTATCCCTTTGATTTCTTATTGATTTTATTTCGATTGGTTGCTTGATCCATCCTAAAGGAACATGAGAATGAAGTTATATGCCTAGAAATGCACGAAGATTCCCTTGTCATCACAATTGATTCACTTATGCTTTCTTTTTATTGATAAAATTGATGTTATGTTGATGGACTTACTCATGTAATTGATATTTTATTCTTGCTATTTTATGAGCTGATATTATACTAATGGGATTGATATTATGTTTGTGTTCCAAATGTTCCATAACAAGGGCCTGTCACATATAAATAGGTCATGATCGTACATAAAATAGTTTTTGTTCAGTTATAACTAGGTCCTAAACATATATAAATAGATCTCAGTAATATATAAATAGCTCCGGGTCATACATCAATAGGTCTCAACTGTACAAATAGGTCATGGTACAGTGTAAATAGGTCATGATGTACTCAATAACGTATATAACACCCAGTAATCAAATCAACAATTGTCATACGAAACGATTAACTCCACACTTATGTACAACTTATCATCTGTGACAATGGTGCCTCTTGTATATACCATATATATAGGTATCTTGATATCTTATAAATAGGCCCGGTTACAATATACATAGGGCTCGTTACCATATTAATAGGTCTCAGTATAGTGTAAATCGGTCTCAATGCGATATAAATAGGTCTCGATACTACATAAACATGTCTTGATAACTGTTGAGAAATTCAAAGATATCTTATGCGACATTGCATAGCCGAATCTCGGGAATAACAAGGAAAAATATGAACCATATCAATATGTCCTCTTACATTGTAAATAGGTCTCAATACTATATAAATAGGTCCAAATTGCTATTTAAAAAGTTAAATGCACACTATTCAATATTTAGAAGCAAAATCTTAGGAAAGCCTTCAACATCAAACATAACTAGCACACAGGGGTTTGGATTGGCTCGAAATGGAGAGAAGGGAAGTTGTCACCAATGTTGCACAGAAAAGGGGAAGCTGTCACAAGAGAAAAGGAGAAGAAGAACCTGTAAAAGAAGAGGGAAGAAGAAGCCTTCGGAGAAAGAGAAGAGAAGACATAGAAGAAACTAACAAAGAAAGGGTGGAGAAGACGTCGGTGAAAGGAAGTGGACAGAAGGATCAAGAAATAGGGGAAATGAAATAAAAGGAGGGAAAGGAGGAATTTGAGTTTTCTGAAGAGGGAAATAAATGACAAATTAGTCATTTACCTAAATCTGGTGTTACTTTTAAAATTGGCCATAAAATAAAAGATAGGAGAGGGAGTGATCCGCTTGTCCATTAACACAATTTTTAGTAAAATTTTAAAATTTTTGTAAATTTAAAGTTTTAAAAATATAATGTTAATATATAAATTTAGATGTTATTTTATTTTTTATTTAAACATATTTTTTTTATTTTTTCTCTAGCACCATTATTGAATTTAATGGTGTTAGTGACATGAAGAGATGTAATTGCTAGGTTTTCAATATAATAGGGACTATTTTGTTGATAATTTAATACGGAGGATGAAATTGATAACCACGTGTGACTTTATGGACGAAATTGATTGTCAACTCATAAATTTATTGTGTTGCAATATGATAAAAATTTAGGGGCTAATTCTTTTATTCGGTGGTCAAATTTAGAGGCTAATTACAAATAATAAAAGCATACGGTAAGAACCAACATATAACATAAAATTAATTTACTAAATTCAAATGATAATAAACAAATATATTATATAGCAAAAGCTAAATAAATAAAATTATTGCTATGACGAAAATAAGTAAATAAATAAATAAAGGAAGCTTTCGAAACCAGATATAATATAGAAGGGCTCGAGTGAACAATTTGGTCGAGCTCCGGGGGATTCTCCTGATCAACATTCTATGAATTCAGGAGTTTTCAGAGTCTCAGGATGTCGATCCATTGCATGAATCCCTTCCCCGACCACCAGCAACGAAGCATTCAGAAGAGCTTAAGTAGGTATTGCATCTACATTATCCATAGTTTTTAAAATTAGAAGCTTGACCGTATGGACTGCATTTAATCGATCTAAATTCCCGTGATTATGTGATTATTCATTTCTAATTCTAAGAACAGATGACTAATTTTATGTGCGTAGATTATACATTGATTCTTAAAAAAGAAATTCTGAAAGGATCTTGTTATGTTTTTTTCTTTTTTGGGGTGTTGAATAAGAAAGGATCCTATTATGATGCTGTAGGAAAAGGTTAACAAAATTTCTTAGCTACAAATGACTACCAGAGCTGGGAAAAGAACTGGGAAACATGACTACAAAAGAGCTAGGAACTGCCCCATTTTTTGATATCGATAGTATCTGTCATCGTAACAACCGACTAGTCCACCGGATAATGTATTATACGGCCGGCGGCCTACTATTAATCCTTAGATACTGGTCCCCTTGGGGAGTCAAATCCTCGACCTGGCCTCCTGCATATTATTAGTTTACTAGCAGGTCCGCCCCTAGGAGGGTAGGAGCTGGCCCATTTAACATGACTACAAAAGAGCTAGGAAAAGTTTCAATGCAGAACAGGAAAGACTATCAGAGACTTGACTTTTTGCTTAATGCAGTGAGATATTGATGGGATTTGTTATTGACGCTCATGGTGATGATCCAAGCAACTATTACAATGAGGCAGGTCGATCGGTACAATTATCGAAATTGGGTTCTTAATGTTTAGCTGTAGTTCTTGTGGAATAGAGTATCTTGCTTGCTCCAGTCTTGCACCACAATTTGAGAGCACTCTTTTGTCAATTTTCAGTAGTATTTCCATTAAGGGAATGGTTTTGAGGAAACGAATGTCACAACTTTTCAGTTTCATCCATTAAGCTGCTCCAATGTCCTAAGATTACAAGATTCATGTCGAAGGAATCAGTACATGCTCAAATGTCCAGTTTCTCTATTTTCATGGTGTACAATGTCAAATTTAAGACAGAAATAAAATACCTACAAAGAAGAGAAGATATCTTCGGTTGAGAAAATCTTAAAATTATTTTCTTAATTAGAAGGTGGTAAGAGAGATTCAATAGAACTTCTGTAATTAACTAAAATATTGACCCATCTTTCAAGTTCTTAATGAATCATCATCTCATCCACTAATATCATAAACAATTGGAATGACGCCGGCATTGAATTATCTGTGTTGAACTTTTTGATTGCAGCTATGTATCAAATTGCAACAGCAACACGGGCCACTTTGGAGTCTACCTCAATCATAGCTCATCTTGGACTCGAAGGTATCGATTTGAAATTGAGCTTTAATTTGGTGAGTCCGTCGCTTATGCCCCTAGCTAGTTCGGGAATTGAAATGCACACTCATTATTCTCTTGAAGAAGAAAAGATACGGTCTATACAGTGTAACTCATCAGAAGGGGAAGCCAAGCTGAATGATGCTTAGTAGCCAAGTTCAAGGGATGAATGAATCAAGTATACTGTTTCCTAATCTTTAAACAATTTATCTATAACAAGAAGTAAGAGAAAATGGTGTTCTCTGAGGAGTTGAGTTCATAGCATTCCGTCCCATCGAAGTTCTCCTTGATCTAGTTATCCAACCATGAAAAATCGAGGCCATCTAAGTCGAGCAGTCCGAAGTCTGCCAGCTGCATGAAAATAATAAGCGTAAATCACCTCTCTAACTACTGCAATTGGTAAGAAATTTTGAACAAAAATAAGATAACTGACCTCGTCTTCAGTTGTCTTTGATGCAGATCCTTGCAGGCTAAAACTTGCATGTTCATCAGATGCTGCTGTGGTATTGAAGTGGATGCTGACTTGATTGGAGAGAGATGATTGAGGGTAATGGGAAGGATAGTCAAGCTCTGCATTTGTGATGTTCGGTAGAGCATCATGAGTTCCATAATTGTTGCTAAAATTTTGACCGATTCTATGGGCTGCTGTATTGATGTCAGCGGACCATTCAGCTGGTCCCTGGAGGGAATTGCTGACAGTTGGAACTTGATTTGTGCTCAAAAACCAGTTTGCTTCAACAAACTGATGTTGATTAGTTGTGACAGAGAAATCCAGCTGGTTGACCAAATGAGAGCCTGGAATCAACATGGGCTGGTCTTGGTCTCCGAAGTTGGAGGGAGGCCTCAACTGTGTAGTCACAGGAATCGACATTGCCTGGTTTTGGTCTCTGAAGGCAGAGGGAGGCCTCAACTGTGTAGTCGCAGGAATTGGCATTGCCCGGTTTTTGTCTCCAAAGGCAGAGGGAGGCCTCAACTGTGTGGTCGCAGGAATCGACATTTGCTGGCATTGGTTTCCAAAGGCAGAGGGAGGCGTCAACTGTGTAGTTGCAGGAATCGACATTTGCTGGCATTGGTTTCCAAGGGCAGAGGGAGGCCTTAAATGTGTTGTTGCAGGAATCGACATTGGCAGATTCTGGCCTCCAAAGGCAGAGGGAGGCCTGAGCTGTGTAGTCGCATGAATCGACATTGGCTGGTGGGGACCCATGTTCCAGATAGGCAATCCAGCAGGCTGCCGGTTTTGTGGCAATACAATCGGCTTGGTCATCATGGCAACAGGAAGTGGATTCACCTGTTGGCCAATTCTTGAGTGGTAAGAGTAGTAGTTATCAGGCGTGTAATTAACAGGGGAGCTCTGAGTGCAGTGATGATGATGGGTAGCCGGATGAGCAGTCCAAGCTGGGAAATTCGACTCCATTGGTTGATAATAGTATTGGCCTGAACTGGTTTGCTTCGGGTCAGGGTACGTGCTTTGCTTCTGGGAGGATTCTCCTAGTTGCTTTCTCTGACTCAACCGATACTTCTGCAAGATCAGAGTCCACTGTAAGTTTTTGGTTGGATGATGACCATGTGCCTTAGCCTAAGTTGAGGAATTTTGTACATGAGGTCAAAGCTCGATCAAGAACACTAATAGTTGATTATAAAGTTCGATGGAGTCACCTGAAGAAAGCTGGAGATGTGTTGTCTGGTCAGACCCTTCACGCCCATCTTTTCCATCTCCACGAGAATTTCTTTCGGAACAACCCGATCCACTTCCGATCCATCCTTTCGGAATTGTTTATCTGGATCTGATATATGACAGCACAAAATTCGAGATAATCGAGCAATTACTATTTGTAAAAACTGATCGATAATCTGTAAATAAATAATTCAAGATGAGGACACAATTCTGAAGTTAAGTATATACTTACTCTTCCTTTTACAGACTATATTAATGGCAATGTCAAAATTTTGTTGGAGTTCCGGCGTCCATTTAACCCTCGGCTTCTTTGCAGTGTCCTTATTAGCGTTCACCTCATCGCCTTGACTCGGATGAGTCGTCGCATCATCGGATGAGGAGTTGATGGCTGACTCAGATATCTCCGGCTGGTTAACTTCCGAGGCACCATTGTTTACTACACCCTCAGCCTTTCTAAGCTTGACGCGGAGCACGTGCTGCCATATCATCTTCAGGGTGTCGTCTTGGATAGGCTTAATCAGGAAATCGCACGCGCCCTTCTCGACCCCTCTGCTCACGGCATCCAGGTCTTGCTCGCCGGAGAACACTAACAAAGAAATAACGTAAGCGGTTATGTTTGATAACCATATGGTAAGCAAATACGTACACTGATTTGAAAGAAGATTCTGATGATGACGACTTACGGACAACTGGGAGGTCAGATGTCATCTCCATCAATTGGATCGACTCCAGGAGTTGAAGTCCGTCCATGTCGGGCATTAGGAATTCAGTCAACACGATGTCGAATCCGTCCTTCTTCTCTACCAGCAAAGACAGTGCATCCTTTGCACCAGTGCATGGGGTGACTGGAAAAGAAAGTTCCCATTCTTAAATAATGCATTGTCCAGTAACATCAAATAGACCTGGGAAAAACCCTAGAGATTCCATCGCACCATGGTAACGAGATCATAAGCCCTAAAATTTCCTTCAGAATCAATCTTCCTATTACTAAACGAACATAAAGCTGCCCGGATGATTCTAAGAACAGTCAAAGAGAATACTGAAAACTTCATCAGATCAGCGACACAACAATATTTACCTTCATACTTGCACTCTTCCTGAAGCTTCTTCCTCAGAATCTCAAGGCACGTGGGGTTGTCGTCGACAAGGAGAACCCTTAAACCCGAAGGGAACGAACTTGGAATATTTTGATCGATCATCTCCATGGTAGAGCTGTTCTTTGACATGATAAAATTAGATCAATCTAGGCCAGTGTAATCTTCCCCCTTCTTGTCTCGTACATCAATCTCTCTAGCTACCAAAGAAGTTTGGCTTATGCCTGATTTCTCCACTCTACCGATCATTAAAGAAATTTAAAGACTGAAAGAGATGATATATGGAAAGCAAAGTTCTGATGATTAGAGTGGAAATTTCCAAAAGTATATGATCCAAAGGTTTCCTAATATGCTGGGTAATGAACGATGTATACATACATACATGTGTACGTGTGGAATATTTCCTGTTCTGTCAAAATAGACATTGACCTTCTTTGACTGTTCTAAGAGGAAACTTTTTAAGGTAGTGGTCGCCTAAAGAAAGACGAGATATGTATACAAAAATTCTGATTTTCCAGCTAGTTGAAAACCTAAGCCTTCCGTTTGTAAGAGCCATCGATTTTCAAAATTCAAGTTAATTATAACAACCTCTCTTAATTAGATTTTAATTTTTATTTATAATGCATTTATTGAAAATTTGCACGTGTCCGAATTTAGTAAAATTGTGGAACCACGATAGAAGGGGCACAAGAAGTCCCACATGCAAGATCGAATCCAGGATCTCCAAATCACAGAGCGAGAGAGATATCAATTGAACCAAGTCCGTTTTCTCATTAATAATAATTTAACTATCGAATTTTGTTTTCATTATTTTTAATATTGATTGTTAGGAAAAAAAATTTATAATTGAAGTATTTCATTAATACTAACCTGAATCAAAATGTAAAATCATTTACAAAAGATCCCCTAACCTCATGAGGAAAAATAAAACAAACAAAAAAAACTATTACTCAATCGAGGATGAATACAGTTACAAGCGACTCAGAAACATATTACTTGTTCCGAGCTCTTGTTAATTTGAAAACTATTCTAGATCGTGTTTTTCTTTAGGTTTATTTCTTTTTTTTTTCTTTTTGGATTTGCACGTTTACAGTTGATTTGATTTCCCTAAATACCACTATTTAAAAGATTTTATTGGAAATACATAATAACTCGTATTTTAATATCGAGAAATCAATAGTGCATCACTAATTAATAATTCATCAAAAAAGGAAGTTCAGCCTGTCGCATATAAACCAACTTCCTTAACCGAACAGGCCATTCATGTGTATTCTGCCAATTGCTTTTTTTTTTTTTTACTGTCTGATATTTCGAAACTAAATATAATCTGATTGACTTATTAGAGGTTAAATTTCTCCTAATCATAATTTTTTTTTGTTTACAGGATTCGAGCGTAAAACATTTTTGAAGGGAAAACACATTGACTAATATCAACCAACCCATATTTTTTATGTTCTTTTTTGGGTATAAAAGAGACACATAAGGTAGAAGGGAATAGAAATGAGGAAATAAAGAGGTACAAGAGTCACACTGATGAAAATTGAATTCAAGACCTCTTTGTTCTAAGTCGAGGGTAGCAGCTATCCCCCTTTCTCTATTTTTCTATGTTGTCTCAACTGTCCCTCATTGTTATTTTGACATGATGGGTTTGTCACTAGGGATGGAACATGTTCAAAGGGAAAGAAAGGAGAGAACAGAGCTTGAGGAAAAGAGATGATTGATAAGATGATATAGGTGTGACGAATAGGCACAGTTCTAGATAATTTATTTAAGAGGTGCGGAACTCAATAGAAAATGAATACGATGGATTTAAGGGGTAAAATAAGATAACTCAACCAAAACATCGATAAAATATATATAAATTTCATGGATTTCCTTGAGACCACTTCTAAAACCATAATTAGTGTCAACTACTAAATTTCACGGATTTTCCTGAGAACACCCATAAATCCATCACTGGTGTTGACTGCAGGTGATGTTCCTTGCCATCCCCAGATGGAAATGGCATTAGAATGAGTTTGGCATCATACTGACCGGCTGCTTCCTCTAATGAACTTCTTCCCAAGCTTAATTAGATCCGTCAAATCTGCAGCCGAGAACTGAGAAAACTCTTGCTGCAATGGAGACAGTATTTCCATTCCATCATCCAAGGAAACTTGTTTTCTATGGAGCTTCTCTGTCACGTAAGTAGGAACGTTAACATGTGCTGCTAAGGGAACACGTTCGCCTCCTCTCTGTACTTGAAGTTCCCCAAAAAGGGAAACATGTTTTCCAGGAAAGCGAATTTTCCCGCCTCTTCTCTGTCATTATCTTGACTGGCAAGGCAGGGAATTAATCATTCAAGATATTTTATATTTTTTTAATTTGATAGATTCTATTTCCTATTCTTATGGATGAGTTTTTATATTTAACCGTGAGTGATAGGAGAAAGTCTTGTATGTAACGGGTTTACCACGTGATAATGTCCACGTGGTGTCACGAGCCAATTAAATCAAACCAGTTTTAGGATTGTTTTTCACTTTTAGGATTGTTTTTCCCTTTTACGTTTTATTAAAAATTCCTAAAAAAAACTTAATCTTATTGGCTCGTGGCACTATATCAGTACTGTCACGTGATATACTCATTACACACAAGAGTCTATCGACAGACCGTCTATGCGATGAGTGGATTTCAGTTAGTTTTCTTATTGACAATTGTTCTTTTCTTTTCTTTGGGAGAGTAGGTTGTCTCTTGAATGCAACCAGGGCCAATTTCTATTCAATATTATTGTCGGGTCCCTTCAGAATCGTCCCAGAAGTAAAGCATGTACCCTAACCTGAAGAAAATCTTTAATGGAGCGATCATACCACGTTAACATCATATCATGTCGATAAGGTTAACGTGGTATATTTATCCAATTAGAATTCACTATTTATATATTTTTTAAATTAAGGTTAATCATTTATTAGGTTTTTAAATTTTTCTTACCATTTATATTTTTTTTTCAATTACGATTCATCATTTGTTTAATTTATTTTTATGATTTAATAAATGTCAAGTTCTGATTGATGGATATACCGCATCAGCATTGCCTACGTGGTATGGTCGGTCTGCTAAAAATTTTCTCATGGATAGGACATGCGCACGATTTGTGTGAAAACCTATGAGGTTTAAGGTTCAAAAGAAACCAAACTTTTCAAATTTGAAATATAAAATCACAAAATTTCATTTTATTACCGAATGAAGCCAAACCTTTCAAGTTCGAAAAATAAATCATGTAATTCTATTTTATCCTCAAAACAAGCCAAACCTTTAGAATTTATAAAATAAAATTATTTTATTTTATTTTATTTTTCACAAATTAGACCAATATATTAAAATATAAAATTATATGCTTACGTGATATGCTTTATATGGTCTTTTCTTATCATGTACCCACAAATCAACAAAATTAGAGTAGTTTTTATTTTAAAGTAGGTTAAAATTTTTCTCCTAAGTTAATATTAGTACTAGTTATGAGAAAATATAAAAAGAACTTTGAATATAAGAAATTAACGTGAATTTGAAGAAAATTTCTAACATACTTTTATTTGTGATAAAAAATTATTATGAAAGATTAGTTACTTAAGTGTTTAATTTAGTAAAAGGTGAAATAATAGTTCGCTATGTGATTTTAATTCTGAAATATGAAATGTCTTATTTAAAGTGAGATTAAACTGAAATAAAAATCACAAATATGAAATGTCTTATTTAAAGTGAGATTAAACTGAAATAATGTGATTTTATTTTCAAATTTTAAAAGTTTTGATTTACTTTGAGTGTAGAATGAAATTAATTACAGGATTTACTTTTCAAATTTAAAATATTTAATTTTTCTAAGGAAATGGGCAAATTATGTACTTTTCTACATATTTCACCTTTTTTTTAAATGCGATATTTTAGTGCAAGAAAATAGAAACGAAACTTTTGAGCAAATGTTCTTTTAACTTAAAGAAGAGTTCAAGGAAGCTCTTTTCGATTGATTGAGATAGTAAAATATCTCTTTAATTATGAGTTTGAGTCATATGAATAGAGACAAATCATTATGTAAGAGTTTTATCCCATAATGGACCTATCAGACTCGAGCTAGATTAGTTAGAGTCCATTAGGTTTCGAATACCAATGGTACACATGAGAAAAAAAAGAATATTTTCTTTTTTGGCTAATAAAAGAAAAAAGAGTTTATTTGTTTGTTCAAAACTTCTTTTCCCATTAAAAAAAAGCACAATTTCCTTTAGCAAAAACGAAAAAAGGAACACTTTGTTTTTTATAAATCAAACCTATAACATATTGGACTCATACATGACAATATACTTTACACTCGCTTGAACAAATCCCAAAGTCGGATTTTTTTTTCCATACTCAGGCGAAGGGGATAATTGACCACGGAACAAGTTTTCTCTTTCGTCTCTAGATCATAGAACTTATCACAAGTCCAGTACTTTTCTTCTTATCTCGAGTTGACGTGGTGTGAACTCACATAATAATTGACTTTGATACAATAAAATTTAGAGAAAATGATATTGAAATTCTCATATGTTTGTTGATTCTCGCAAGTAGTCCTAAATATTTCAAAGTAATAAATCAAGTCTTATATATAACTCGCCTTACAATATTGAGTCATTTCCATCTTCTACTGTTATTCTAAGCTAACATGGTATTGATGTAACATTGACACATGTCAACTTAAAATAATAGTAGATGACAGAAATGACTTGATGTTGTACGTATATAACACATTATACTTGATTTATCACTTTGAAATATTTAGGACTTACTTATAAGAATCGATAAATATATAGAACTATCAGTGTCTTTATCTCATAAAATTTCTTTGGGCCTATAAGAAATTAGACTTATATTCATCTAAAAGTTTAAGCTAATAAGTTGTGATATCTTAATTCTTTTATATCTTAAATTTCAATCTATTGATTGTCCGGTTTTTGATATATCCCTAAACACTTACATCTGGGCAATGCCTTTTATCTTTCGCATAATAAATATATTGAATTAATTTTTAAAATTGAATATTTCAATATTTGAATCCGCGTCTGCTCTTAGCCCCAACGACCCCAACATCGAGTTCGATCACGGGGCCCATTGCAGGAGAAAGTCTTTGCACGCAAGGCATGTCAGCAAGTGGCGGTATTAATGTAATCTTATAAATTAATATAATTCAATTATTTTTAGGGTTATTTTTATTTATAAATATTAAAATAACTGAATTATATTAGTTTATGATATCACGTCAGCATTATCACATGATATACTTATTACATGCTATACTCTCTCCTTTGGTGGGGGAATATCCGAACTTAAGTGGGGTAGGTGGGGCCAGGTCCCTACCAAGAGGCAATGACCAAGGAACCCATTAAAATACTTGTTTACGTGTCAAATATTTATTAATTAAGTTCACCATATCATTTACGAGCTCGACTCATTTAAGAACATGCATAACTACTAGTTGCGCAGTCACTCACACGAGAGAATATTACGTGCAGTAAGTGCACATCATGACAGTACTAACGTGATGTTACAGATTAGATATATTCAATCATTTTAAAATTTTTTAATAAAAATCTAAAAACAAAAAAAAAATAGTATTAACTAAATTGTAATATCTTGTCAATACTGTCAAGTGATAAACTCGTTACATATAAGAATTTCCCCACTAATACGCCAAGAGCTGAGACTTCTCCCATGCCTTGTGGACCAGTAACAGTGACAGGTCAGCTCAAGTCTTCACACAAGTCATCTCCCACAGTCCGACACCCCTGGAAGTCTGAGTCAAAGTAAACCACCCAATCTTTACACGTCTGATCTACCCCATATTTTATTTATCGGTTTCGAAATAAGTATCGTAGCCCAATCTCATTTTCGCCCAACGAGCCACTCCCTTCCATTCTGCATTATTATCAGTTCTCTCTGATAACAGACTGCAAGGCAGCATAGCCTAAAAGTATCATTAGAAAATAATCTGAGAGTTGAGTCATGGAGCTTACGAATCTTTGAAACCTCGGTTCATTCTATATCACTCATGGGGACGATTCTTTGTTACCTCTTATGGTTCTCTGCATCGTCCTTTTATTTCTTTCCGAGTCGTGGCACTCCTCACAGTTACTCCACTGACGAGCAAGCCCTCCTGGCATTCAGATCCCACATCACTTCTGACCCGACCTTCGTAGTCACTAGAAACTGGTCTCTTGAGGCCTCGGTCTGTGATTGGGTCGGTGTTTCTTGCAACAGGCATGGCCGAGTGGCAGCACTGTCCCTTCCTGAAATGGGTATTAACGGGACGCTCCCACCACAGATCGGGAACCTCTCCTTCCTTGTACAGTTGGACCTAAGTGGCAACATCTTCCACGGGAATCTTCCATCGGAGTTAGGCCATCTGCATCGGCTCCACTCAATCAACTTGCAGCGGAATTTCTTCAGCGGTGCCATCCCGGAGGAACTTGGTTTTCTGTCAAGGCTTCAGAGACTATCACTGCGTAGGAACCAACTTTCAGGCCCAGTTCCTGGGGCCATATTCAATATCTCTTCTCTGAAGAGACTCAACATCTCCGAAAACAGGTTGTCCGGCAGCCTTCCAAGAGATGTGTGTCGCCATCTCAGTCAGCTTGAAGAATTCGATCTTTCTTTCAACAACCTGAGCGGGAAAATCCCAACAAGCTTATCTCAGTGCACGGCGCTTCAGATACTCGGACTTTCAAATAACAGATTCAGCGGAAGCATACCTCAAGAACTTGGGAACCTTACCATGCTCAGGGAGTTGTATCTCGGTTTCAACACCTTGGAAGGTACGAGAATTCACGTATTTGACCTCCTTAAACTTGCCTTGGCTTTTCCCATTTTTTCTTTCCTGAAAGATAATATACAACGAGCATCAGTGATGAAGGCTCAACTGCAAAAAGCAATTGGCCATTTCTACTAGCAATTTAGTTCTTCTGCATAAGCCTTTCAATGGAGCTGTGATGCACCATTTGACATGTTCTCCAGATGGCTCGGAAGCTTGTTGTTAGGCTCCTATTTCATGACTTGATAATAGAGAATTTATTTGGGTGATCTATCTGACTGCAATGAAAGCACACAAATTTTCAGGCACAATCCCAGAGGAGTTGGGAAATCTTCACCAGCTGCAAAGGCTTGCTGCTGAGAGAACTGGCCTCGAGGGAGCCATTCCGTTGACTATCTTTAACCTCTCCTCTTTGCTAGACATTGTCTTTGCAAACAATAGCCTGACTGGCCACCTCCCGCCAGATCTCTGCTCTCGCATTCCCAACCTAGAGCGAGTCTTCCTTTACAGCAATGAACTCACTGGAACCATACCACGAGATATGGGGAACTGCTCGGTGCTAAAAGAGTTACGCCTAGCCAGAAACTATTTTACAGGTACAAGCTTTTACTAATTTTTCAAATGCTAAGCATGCTCAATACACATCATCTGCTGTTTCCATTACTCCAGCAACTGAAAACTTATTGACTTTGAGCAACGTATTTCATTAGAACTAATTCATACTTTTCGTCCCCTAACAATCCTGAAATCTCCCTACATTTTCTTTTCCACACAACTGAAAATGAATATAAATGAGCCAATACTCTACCTGAAATCCATGGCCGTGTAAAACAATAGCAAGGTTAGTCAAATGAAACGACACGCACCAGCTCCCCTATATTTCCTTGAATGTGTCACTGAGTTTGTATACTTGCATTATTTAAACATCTAGTAATCCTATAAAATTTTAAAGCATTATTTCATTGTTTACCTGGAGATCAGTAACCGAGAATAAAAAATGAAGAGTGAAATCTTGCTTTTGCTCGTTGTTATCATTTGCAGGAACAATTCCAGAAGAGATTGGAAATCTTAAAAATTTGGAGAAACTGCGTCTCGCAGTCAACAGCTTGGAAGGCCCCATACCATCTAACATCTTCAACAACTCAAAAATGAGGGAAATTTCCTTGGCTTCCAATAATCTTTCAGGAAATCTACCATCAACTACCGGCCTTTGGCTTCCTAATCTTGAGGAATTGAGCCTTGGAGCCAATAAAATTGGAGGCAAAATCCCAGATTCCATCTCAAATGCTTCTAAGCTGCTTTTCCTAGAGCTAAGTCAGAACTTATTTACAGGTTCTGTACCCGACTCACTAGGAAGCATCGAAAACCTCCTCCTACTCGGAATACTTGACAATAACTTGACTGGTGACCCTTCTACTTCTCAGTTGGGCTTCCTTTCTTCTTTATCAAACTGCAAGAGTTTGAGACAGCTCGCAATTGGACTCAATCCTTTCAACAGTATGTTCCCACCCGAACTTAATCTCTCAGCCTCTCTAGAACTTTTGATGCATCTTCTTCCAATATATATGGCACTATTCCTAGAGGATTTGGAAACCTAACCGGCCTAATATCATTAAGTCTGGCCGATAATTTCCTGACTGGTCCAGTATCTGAAATTTTCGGAAAACTGACGAAGCTCCAGAGATTCTATCTCAGAGGAAACAACATAGGAGGAAGGATCCCCAATGATTTCTGCCACATGAAGAACCTAGGCGAGTTGATCTTGAGCCACAATGAATTTTCAGGACCATTACCTGGATGTATAAGCAACCTGACTTACCTGAAAATTCTCCTCCTTGATTCTAATAACATCAGTTCTTTCCTCCCCTCGGGTCTGTGGAGCTTAGAAGATATGCTGATCTTGAACTTGTCCTCGAATTCTCTGAGCGGTAATCTACCGCTTGAACTTTCTAACCTGAAAGTTATTACCCAATTAGATGTCTCCAAAACCAACTTCAAGGCCAGATCCCAGGCACCATTGGAGGGCTGCAGGACTTAAGTATTCTTTCATTCGCTCAGAACAATTTTGAAGGTTCTATTCCTGAGTCAATCGGACGATTAATAAGCCTGCAAGTTCTAGACCTTTCAGGGAACAATTTATCAGGTACAATCCCAAGATCCATGGAACAGCTCGATCATCTTGCCCACTTGAACTTGTCGTACAATGAGCTACATGGAGAGATCCCTTCTCAGGGACCCTTTGCAAACTTTACAGCTCAATCATTTCTTGGAAACAAAGGCCTCTGTGGCCCACCCAGGCTAGAATTGCTGCATTGCAAGCCAAGTAAAATCTGGAAGCCTCAGTCATCCGCTTGGAAAGTGCTGAAATATACTTTGCCGGTCCTGATTTCAGCAGCCGCTTTGGGCTTGGTGATCTTGCTACTGATATATCGAAGAAGAGCCCGTAAATCACCTCCTCAAGGTGATGAGTTGCAACCTTTGGCAACATGGAGAAGAATTACCTTCCTGGAAGTTCAACGGGCAACAATGGGATTCAGTGAGAATAATTTGATTGGTACAGGAGGTTTTGGATCAGTATACAGAGGGAACCTCTCAGATGGGACCACTGTAGCAGTTAAAGTGATAAATTCACAACTCCAGGGAGCATCTGGAAGTTTTGATGCAGAATGCGAGGTCTTACAGAACATTCGGCACAGAAATCTCATCAAGATAATCAGCGTATGCAGTGATGGAGATTTTAGGGCCCTGATACTTGAATACATGCCCAATGGAAGCCTAGAGAAATGGCTCCACTCTGATGGTGAAGATGGATTAGTGATGCTGCAAAGACTTGATATAATGATTGATGTGGCCTCCGCAATGGAGTACCTCCATCATGGGTGCCCAGTGCCAATAGTTCACTGTGATTTGAAGCCCAGCAATATTCTATTAGATGAGAAATTGGTCGGACGTGTAACTGATTTCGGCCTTGCTAAACTCCTAGATAATGACAGTTCAAAGACACTCACAAGAACTCTAGCAACCATTGGTTATATGGCGCCGGGTAAATATCTCTACTTAAGCACCCCTGATAATCATAACCAAACTTGATGTAACATTAACAAAATATCAAGAACTATGCATGCATAGGTAGTATTTTTTAGATCACTAATATATCAAACTCTAAATAGCTTTGTCAGGAGGATCCAAGATTTTTCTTCATAGAAAGCAGAATGAATTAGCACAAAGCATGTCACATCGCATCTTCCTATTCAATCACGATGCAGTTCCAAACTATGTAGGCCATATATTTATAGAATATTTAGCTGATAATGATTAGGTATTCCATCTTACTCATGTTACCATAGAAAAATCCACTTTTCTAATCCTGAGCAAAGCCCATGTAGTATGTATTTTATAAATGCCAAAGCACTAACCGGTACTAATGCAAAACAAATCCATGTGTACCAGAATATGGGTCAGAAGGAATTGCTTCCACGAGGGGAGACGTTTACAGCTTTGGCATCCTGATGATGGAAACTTTCACTGCGAAGAAGCCAACAAATGACATGTTTGGAGGAGGTTTAACCATGAGAGAATGGTTGAGCAGCTCGTTACCTCAGGGTGTGGCTGAGATAGCTGATGCTAGACTATGGGAACAAGGAGAGGACCTCAATGCCAAGGACAGTTGCCTATCATCCATTTTTGAGTTAGCCTTATGCTGCTTCGATGCGTCACCTAAAGAGAGAGTCGACATGACTCACGCCCTGACCCACCTCAAAAAAATAAGAGCTGATTATGTGAGTTGCTTGGGAAAGAGGACAGCAACAAAATATCTATAAAATGGTGCAACTACATTTCTCTATATCCTATGTACTGAAATCTACCTCTGGAAAATTGTGTGCCATCCTTTGTGCAAGTAGATTGCAATTAATAGCAAATAAGCCACACTTCCCAAAGAATAATATATTGTGTGCACCAGAACAAGGCAGAAAGAAGGTTGAAGTTCTAGCTTTTTGTGTAAGTTTGCAATATGAAGTTATCATCCCACTGACATACTCCGATTATTCTCAATCTAAAAGAGGGAAATTATGGGAATTATCAACATGTCCAAAGGCATTAATGATCCCGTATTTTCAAATGAAAGTGGATCTATGACACTGCTACAGTAAGGTGAAACCGAATGTAGCTGCTCAAGACTCTTCAGAATATCTTGGTTCCTCGCACGAATTCACATATAATGACCTCAACAAGGGCCTCTTGTTCTCGGGCAAGTCCAGCCAAGTCAACATGACGGTCATCCTCGCAGCCAATATGGACCAACCTCCTCCTCCTTCCAGATCATCCTTGCACAGAAACTTCCACACATGTACATGGCTCTCCTTAGACAGATGCTCTTGCTCGCCAGAAATGGTACTCGATAAATGCTTTGCAAGCTGAGCCAACCTTATCTAGAGATGATAAATATATTGTAAAAACTTATTTGTTTAGGGTCCTCAACCAAGTCCTAAAGCATGACGATACACATCAACATGGTTATTTCACAAAGATGAACTACTATAATAACAAGTTAAGGCAGAGTAATTCAGAGGTGGCAACGGCAATCATTTATCGCCTTTCCGGAATGGAATAGAGATGGGAAATCGCAAACAAGAGGATGTACACTCTGTAATATATTCAAATAATAAGGAATAAAGCCATCATATCGATTTCCAATTTCAATCTCATATTTGGAAAACCGCCTTTCTCCATAGTGCCAACAACCACCAATGATTGAGCATCTACTCAATACGAATTTGCCCACAAAATAAAGCTAAAATAAAGAATTTCAAGCTCAAGAGTCTAAATTTGCAAGCGAACCCATAAGAACCTGGTTGAATCGTGATTTTTTTCCATAAATCTGGTGAACCCATTTGAACTGCCAATTGAACCGGCCAACTTATGGGGGAAAATGCAATGAATGGCTGGACGCCGGCGCCCCTGCTTGTCGTTGACGTTTACGCTGCTGGTGTCCCTGCCCCACGAGGTTGTCTTTGACGTCTATGTGCCAGCAACAAGCTTTTTGTGCGGGCTTGGGTTTTTCAGTAGAAAACTTACCTTTTAACTTACTGAAGAGATTGAACTAGGTAGGGAAGAAGACAGAGAAATGAGGAAGAAGAAGAGATTGAACTGAGAAGGGTAGAGAGCGGGTAAAGGTATCCGGGGTATCGGGTGGAGCCGGAATATATTGGAACCCACTCGATAGGATATTTTTTGAGTAGATACTAATGACATTCAAGTATGATTGGGATATTAATTTAAGGAATCAGTTAGAATAGATTTACATTTCAGTTCCACCCATACAATATGTAGAACCACTGATTATACATTCAATCAATGATAATTTCTACATTCCTAGTTTAATTCTTGTGTTGTTTATACTCTTAAATTCCTAATCTGATAAATTTTTGTTTTAAAAAACAGTTATCCATTTATTATATTGAAAATATTAATAGAATTTATGAATGAATAGGATATAATAATGAAAAATATTAAAATTTAAATAAATATAACTAATATTTACTAAATCTTATACTGATATATTAAACTAATGATAACAAAATTATAATTATGAAAATTTATCATAAATCCAGTCTCTTAATTACAAAACACATCAATTATAGATATATATTCACAAAATTAGCGTAACGAGAAGAAAAAAATGACAGGTTCCAACAGATTACTCGAAACATGTGGTATAATACAGGTTCCAAGTAGGGTCTGGTTCCTCATTCCACTAGGCAGAGTCTGGTTACTCATTTCACTCAGTAGGGTCCGGATCCAAAAATTAGGAATCGATTCTATACAGGATAGAGTTCGAGTATCATAAAAATATAAAATATTCGGATCGACCACCCCTTAGTGAGAGAAGCAGGGAAGAAGAAAGGAGAAGGCAGAGGAAAAATTCTCTCTGATGGTTGACACCGAACACCTCGCTACAAACTCTCGAGCCCATCCAATACCAGAGGAAGATCAAGAAATCCTTCGCAGGACTGCAAAAAGAATGAAGGAAGATATACCTGTTGGATTTTTTTTAACCCGACTAATGTGGTCCAACAATATATCATTGACCGAGTATCTATGCTATCCTAATAGTTGGCCCGATTAAGTGGTCTAATTAAGTTAATTAATGGGCCCTAACGACATCTCGTAAAAGTGGGGGACTAATGTGCAGATACCAAAAAGTAATTTTTAATTCTATGATGGGCAGAATTAAAAATTAATAAAACCTCAGGCACTAATGTGCAATAGAGGGGTTATGGTCCCTGGGTCACACTATATAAATCCGACTCCTATGATATCCCATTAGTCACTGTGAGTCAGAGAGAATCCCACGATCTCTCAGGAGGCTGGTGTTGACCTAGAAGGCCAAACCCGAATCTCGATCATGCCTCAATCACTATGGATTCAGGTACGCTTCCGCTTTACGTTTTATGCACAATCTCTTAGCGATTTCAACACGTATGATCTTGGGTTTAATTCGGTTTCTAAATCCATCAATTGGTATCAGAGCCGTATGTGTTGAATCGTTGAGGATTCAATTATAGATTATTTTTTATTGTTTGAGTGAATTGTTTTCGGCACCGTTTTCTTCCATTCTGCAATTCGATGTCTGTGATCTATGAATTTAGTTTTCGGCACTGCTTGCTTCTCCACGTTCAATTCAGTGAATTGCGTTGTCACACGAATTGTTCCTCCCACCGTGTGACACCAATCCGACTCACGATTTCAATCGCCGCGAGTATAAGGTTACGCTCGCATGGTTTTTTGGCACGAACTATGGATTAAGTTCAATCGCAGTTTCTCCTGTGGTGGTCACGGTTGCTAAAGGGCTGTGGCCGTAAGCAGTCGTGTCTCCGGGCACGAGTTCATGGCGGTGACTTCGGAAAAGTGGATCACCACCGAAGCATCGCGGCCACACTAGAACCGGCAGGAGACTGATCTTGCTCGTGAATTTGACACATGGACGAATTTTTTTTTATTTTTTTTTAAGCCGTGGATCACGGCGTTTCGTACTGTGGCTGTAAGTTTTTTTTTTTTTGGGGAATTCGGAGAAGAGGATGAACATGGAAAGTGAATGGCAGTTTCGTAATTAACTGTAAATTAAAAAAAAAATTTAATTACATGAGGCCGTCCGTTTAGTAATTTAGGATGGGTAATTTTTTTTTAAGTGGGACACATAAGGTGTGGGGTCCACACATGGGTATTATAAATTGAATTAATTTATAATTAAAATAAAAAGGACTTCTTCTGCTTGCTATTTTATGCATGTAAATGGCTTAACCAATTTATTATGAAAGTATATAAATGGCTAGTTCAATTTTAGTAAAGCCTGACTATGTCAATTCAGTAAAATTTGATGAGTCAATTAGGCCAAACCGATAAGTCAACTACTATCTTTAAATCGGTTCAACTCAAGATTATTTTTGGGTTTTTATTGAATTTCACTAGTTCAATATGATTAAGATCAAATTCGATCTGGTTTGATTTGGATTTGGTCTAATTCATGGGTTTAGGCCTATTCAGTCCATTTTAAGTTCAAGATTATTCAATTCAATTTAGTTTAGGCCTAATTAGAACCCGATTAAAATTAATTTCGTTTTCTTGAATAGAATAATGGCTTGGATATGTCTAATATTCTAAGATGGATTGATCGAAGCAACATCTCGCCAAAGTGAGCTCTCTTGTGTAGATTAATCTAATTTTGGGATATATAAGATGTTTGCATGTGTGGAATCTCATGCGGGCAGTGATCGGCCCAAAGGAAGGTCACTGTTTGGCCGAATTTCATATATGCCTGCGGTAATAAACACGTGACAATCCTTAGGTTTCCATGCGAACATGAGTCGGCCCAAAGGAAGGCTCACTGTTTGGCCGGATTGATTGTTAGTGTTTGATTACTGCATCGAGAGTACCACTTACAAGTTGACCTTTTCGTCCAAAGATGGAACGTCAATGTTGTGCTAGGTATCTCGTAATGGGACTTGCTATTATTTTATTCATTATTGATCAAGTATGTGAGCTAATTAAATTCCCATTAATTTTGTGGTTTGTTCTCTATTTAGTTAATTTCTGCTACTCTAGGTTCTGCCAAAATTAATACCATCCCAGTGCCAACTAGCACAATTTTAAGTTTTGAAAGTTTTTCTGTGCATGGATTTAGACTTAGCCCTCTAGCGTGAAGAACCATATGCTTTTATGGCTGAAATTCCCATTGAGGCTATGAGGGATTTTGAGCGGCGGTATTGTTCTAATTGACTGAGTCTAATAATCATGAAACATGCAATTCCAGAAATCATTTAGGGGGCTATTTTTGGGAGACAAATGCCAAGTCATTCTCAATACTATTAAGAAATGTTCTAACAAATACAACTCTATCAAAAATTGTTTTTTTTTTTTTGATGGTATAAAGAGTATGAGGAACATTTAGGAGTACATTATGGATATGTCCGATCTTACTTTAATATTTAAGGCACATAAGTTAAAGCAGTCCAAGGACGTGCTCGTGCATTTGGTTTGGCAATATCTCCTCGCAAAAATTAAATCTAAGTCAATTGCAGTTGCTAAAAGGAGAAGTAGAGCATCTATGAGCTCTTTTCTCATTATGTGTAAGAGGAGAAAAGGGTAAAGTAAGTAAAGATAGAGTACTAACTTGGCATTACGCTCTTTAAAAAAAAAAGTAATAAGGTTGTGTTATTATGCTTGACGTATAAAGAAAGGTACACTTCTCATTGAAATTTGTCTTAAGGTTAATTTGACTATGTGCACACATATAGTGGATAGATTTCAGTAATTCTACCCACATAAATGCACATATGCAAGGTTGCTTAATTTGTTAAACGCCAATTGGTGATGAAAGATTCATCTATACGGGGCGACATTAAATTGATCATCATTATGTCTACAAGCACATTTAGGTTATTGTTACAACTGGTTATTATTTAGATCTAGAGAAAGACATATTTTATCGTCTTTTAGACGAATTTAGTTTCTATTGCCATTTTGGATAAATTTGGATATTATCATCCATTTGGAAATAGTTGGTGCGGTCTGCTCTTGGATTCAAATAATACTGGTATCGATTATTTATTTTTTGTGATAACCTTTATATGCTTGACTCGGCTACCTCATTTAATGAAACATTGCATATAAGTTCATGTGGTATAAAGTACAAATTGTAGTAGGAGTTCCATTGAATTACGACACAAGAAATTAGGTTGAGATCCACACCATGGATTAAGAGCTTATATTCGATGGAATTCTCAATCCTCTTAATTTAGCGGACCTTGAGGTCTGTACTTAGTGCATAAAGGGAAACATAAAATATATATAAGTAGATCATGCACCAACTGAAAATCAGATGTCTTAGAACTGATACATATGGATATTTGTTGACCGTTCCCTACTACTTTTGGAATAGTTAACATTACTCTATCATGTTCATAGACCATTACTCTCGGTATGATTACCTGTATCTAATCAATGAGAAGTCTAAAATCTTGGTTGTGTTCAAGAATTTTGCAGTCGAAGTTGAAAGTTAGCTTGACAAAAGGATTAAAGTTATTAGGTCTTATTGTGGTTGTGAATATCACAGTAGGTTAACATATATGGTAACAACATTCATGATTTTTTTTATAGTTTTCATACTCAGCATAATACGTATTAGAGCAATGTCCTAAATCGGTCAGGGGTTAGAAATTTTATGATCCCACTACTGGATGAATATTTGAGATGGAAAGTGCCCAGTTCTTTGAGGAAGTTGAGTTTGCGGGGGGAGATAAGATTAAAGTTGTTGTCTGAAGGGAAATTTATTTCTCTTCATACGGTTGTTGCTTCTAATAGGGAGCAATAGGACAATGTTATAGATCTCCCCATGCAACCTCAAGAGGATTTACAGCCTCGAGAGGATGTGTTCCAGAGGAACAAACTCAACAACCTCAAGAACATGTGCTATTAAGAGATCCACTAGAGAGCGGAGAAGTGCAATTCCTAATGATTTTATATAGTATTTCTCCAAGAGCATGAGGTTGACATTGGAGTGGTGGAAGATGACCCGATCAACTTCCGTCGAGTCTTGAGTAGCTCTACCTCTCAAAAGTGGATCGATGCCATGAATTAAGAGATGAAGTCCATGAAGGACAATGGCGTTTGGGACCTCGTCCCATTGCCAGAAGGTGTGAAACCCATTGGTTATTAGTGGATAATTAAGACCAAGAGGGATTCTATAGGCAATGTGGAGAGGTATAAGGCTCGTCTTGTCGCTAAGGGTTTCACACAAAAGGAAGGCATTGACTATAAAGAGACTTTCTCTCCGGTTTCCTCGAAAGACTCTTTTAGGATTGTAATGGCACTTGTAGCTCATTTTGATCTCAAGCTACATCAGATGGATGTTAAAACGGCGTTTCTCAATGGTGACATTGATGAAACAATTTATATGTTACAGCCAGAAAAAACTTCATGGTTTGAGACCCAAAGAAATTGATCTTCAGTCAAAAAAAAAAATGTATATACCAAAAGTTCAGTGGGAGTATGTATATATATACACACACACACACATTTGATATGTCGAAAACATATTACTGGCATGCAATGATATAGGCTTACTGCGTGAAACCAAGAAATTTCTAGATGGAAGATCTTGGGAATATCTCTTTTGTATTTAGGATCCAGATTCATCGAGAACGCTCTCGAGGTATCCTTGGATTATCATAAAAGAGTTATGTCGATAAGGTGCTGATTAGATTCGGTATGAAGGATTGCAAGTCAGGTAATGCCCCTATTGCTCAGGCAAATAATATTAAGTTTCAGTCATTGCCTCGAAAATGATAATTCTGTATAAGAAATGCAAAAGATTCCTATACATTAATTGGTGGGAGTCTTATGTATGCTTAGGTACATGCGTATTTGGATATTATATACATTGCTGGGATAATTTGGCAGACAATTAAGCGATCCTGGCATGGATCAATAAAACCAGCTAAATAAATTGTGCGGTATTTATAGAGAACAAACTATTTTTATGCTCACATACAGTAAGTCAGATGAATTGGAGGTCATTTTGTATTCTGACATTCAGTATTCAATTTTAATTTTGTTGGGTGCTAAGATAGTCACAGATTTATGCGGTTGTATTTATCTGTTGGCTGTGGGAGTTGTCTCCTGAATGAGTGCTAAGCAGACACTCATTGTTGCCTTAGTGTTTGTTCGTAAGTTGTTACGAGGCATCCAATTATGGAATATGACTGCAAAACTTTTGTCGCTAGACTGCAAATTTCATATAAGATTGAAAGACCACTTGAGTTATTTTGTGACCAAAGGTTAGCGGTTATTCTAATAACAACAGGACTATTTCTAAAATCATAACATTAAGTTCCTGGTTGTTGAAGGTATATTTCGGAGTCATCGGTTGTTGTAGGCATATTGGTACAACTCTACAATTGCGGATCCGCTCCTAAAGGCATATCACCCATGGTCTTTCATGAGCATATTGCTCATGTGGGTACTGTATCATATGATGATACTAAGGTTTAGTGGGAGTTTGTACATTAATGCCATTTAGTTATAACAACATTATGTGAATTATTTTCTGCAGAAATAAAGTTTTCAGTATACTTGCACTCTGAATTTCAGTATAAGGTTTAAAGTTTTGATCTCCATAAAGTTTAAGGAGGACCAGTTGGAAATAGGCATGTTCAGATCACATAACATGTAATTTTCATGCTGTGCACCTACACTTGATCTATGTCGTTAGATGTATCAATGTAAGTGATCATTGATGGTTCCAGTTGCGATTCATGCGACGAAAAACGCTTTGGTCCTATTGTTGGTGCATTCAATGGACGAGATTGTTGAGAATGTTGATAATGATAGTAGTTTTGAGCTCAAAAGGTAATTCGGTGATACACAGTCGTCCGGGATACTATTGTTGGCCCAAGTGGGAGATTGTTGGATTTTTTAACCCGACTAATGTGGTCCAACAATATATCATTGACCGAGTATCTATGCTATCCTAATAGTTGGCCCGATTAAGTGGTCTAATTAAGTTAATTAATGGGCCCTAACGACATCTCGTAAAAGTGGGGGACTAATGTGCAGATACCAAAAAGTAATTTTTAATTCTATGATGGGCAGAATTAAAAATTAATAAAACCTCAGGCACTAATGTGCAATAGAGGGGTTATGGTCCCTGGGTCACACTATATAAATCCGACTCCTATGATATCCCATTAGTCACTGTGAGTCAGAGAGAATCCCACGATCTCTCAGGAGGCTGGTGTTGACCTAGAAGGCCAAACCCGAATCTCGATCATGCCTCAATCACTATGGATTCAGGTACGCTTCCGCTTTACGTTTTATGCACAATCTCTTAGCGATTTCAACACGTATGATCTTGGGTTTAATTCGGTTTCTAAATCCATCAATACCTACCATGAGACAAGCCACTCTCCCACCCAGCTCGCAGACGGTATCTTACAAAGATAAACTTGCAGGAACGCTACCGGGAGCCTTCGAGGAAGCATTCCGTATTGATGACTCCTTTGACGATGACACGGACGATGATGTACCGCCAGAGGAGGCGGATAGCAATCCCAAAATCCTTCTTACCAGAGCCGAAAAACTCCAAATTAGAGCTCCGTGGAGAGCCTCTCTCATTGTGAAGCTCTACGGCAGATCCCTTGATTATCACAATTTCACCCAAAGATTACACTACTTATGGAAGCCAACTGCTCAGATGGATTGTGCTGACATTGGGCATGGTTTCTTTGTCATCACCTTCCATAGTTCGGAAGACAGAGCCAGAGTACTACGAGATGGGCCCTGGTTCATCAATCATCGCTTCCTAACCATTCGAAGATGGGAACCAAAATTCAACCCCGAAAAGGCCAATTTCTCTGCTGTTGCCATGTGGATTAGAATGCCACAACTACCAACGGAGTTCTACAATCCTCTTGTAATTAGGAAAGCAGCTAGTCAGATTGGTCCTCTCCTTCGGCTTGACAGTTTCACTGCTACGGGCACAAGGGCCAGCTTCGCTAGAATCTGCGTCCAAGTCAACTTGGACCGCCCACTCCCGAGTGCAATCTGGATTGGGGAATGGAAGCAACATATCCAGTATGAAGGAGTACATACACTGTGCTTCAACTGCGGCATTGTTGGTCACCGACGAGAAAGCTGTCCGTTGGCTTCCGACCTCCCTGAAACCGTGGCAATGGATATCACACAGCCCATCACAGAACCGCAACCACCAACTGCTCCCACTACCGCTCTTCAAGGAAACAACATGCCGCAGACGACGGAGCCGGAAAGAGGACCGTGGATGCTGGTCAGTCGCTGGAAACCCAAATGGCAACCAAAAAACCCAGTTCCCGGCACAAGGCTTCGCCGGAATCTAGAACCCTCTAACATCAGCACATCCCTTGCTGACGACACCTCACAACGGGCCCCTTTTCAAAATGCAACGGCTCCTCTAGCCTCAGAACCCCAAGGGAATAGGTCCAGCAGGCCTACGAATGTACCTCCTGTAGTAGACATGGACCTAGTACCCGTGGAAGCCCATCAGAAATTAGCCAACGCCCACATGTAACTGGATGAGGCCCTTCCAACTTCTGAGGCCCAGCCCCTTTCCCCTAGCACAGACAAAAATCAGTCGGATACAAGAGGTCTTCTTCTCTCGGGTCTCAAAACACTGAAAGACTCTCAACAGGCTCTCACGAGGGAAAGTTTATCAGCGGAGAGCTCTAACCCTTCCAGCTCTGATGTCGGATTCCAGCCCGCATCAATGGCTCATCGATTACCAGGGAAACAAGTAAAGAATCGGAGAGACCCCTCTAGGCGAGGCAACCTGGACGTGCCTGGATCTTCACCGAGAGCAAGCTCTGGAGAGGAAGGACCCATGGCTGGTAATCCTTCCAATCGCGCTTCCAGGAGGCGGAGTAGATCGCCATGCAAGGAGGATGGGATTTGTCGTCCTGGCCACGATTCCCAGCAGATTAATAAACACTCCGCCCCCGTAGAGGACCTGGAGACCAAATCTAGGGTTCGCCCCGAGAAGGGAAATGTTTCTAAGGCCGATCCCCATTCCGGAGCTGGGCTGCAGCCATCAATTTCACCGAATAACCCACATCCCGAAGTCCTTCCTCGTCACGAGCACCAAAGTGAAGCGAACTTTCTGGGCGAGAAAAGTGCGCTTCCTGTAAGTGCTTCTGATAAGGCAGACTGTGAAGCTCGAAATCTCCGTCAAACACTGGCAATTGCCAGAGCCAAGGGGTCTGAGCTACAAATTTCAAGCTGAGCCCTTAGAATCGGTAATCTCATACCATCCCCAAACTTCTTCCTTGCACTTTATCATGACTACACAAGACATGCAAACAGATAACAACACCCTGGAACCTGCTGGTGTCCACATGGTCATCCTGCTCTGGAACTGTAGGGGCTTATCAAACCAGACTGCCATGAATAACGTGCAGGACTTAATCCACACGCACCGACCACATATCGTAATCTTGACTGAAACCAGGCTGGCTAGAGAAAGAGCGCAGGATGTTGCACGAAGGTTCCCGTTTGACAGCTACGAAGCCACTGAAACAGTTGGATATCGTGGGGGCATACTCCTTATGTGGAATCAGGTTGAAACGACAATTGAGGTAACAGCGAGCACGGAACAAGAACTACATGTCATTGCCCAGGTACGTAACTCCTCTTTCAAATGGCTAATGTCATGTATTTATGCTAGCCCTAGATATAGGGAAAGAAAACTCCTCTGGAGTAATCTAGAACTTGTTGCTGAGAGAAACACTCTCCCATGGCTAGCCTTAGGTGACTTCAATGAAGTCGTATCAGAACAGGAAAAAAGGGGAGGAGGGCCGATCAACCAACGTAGAGCCTTGAGATTTGCTGAACTAATTAACAAGTGCAATTTTTGTGACCTGGGCTTTACAGGACCAAAATACACCTGGTCCAACCTCAGGGAGCATGGTGCTTTCATCCAAGAAAGATTGGATAGAGCACTAGCAACTCCCTGTTGGAAATTGTCCTTCCCTGAAGCTACAGTCACGCACCTCCCTAGAGCCCACTCAGACCACTGTCCTATCCTTTTAAATTGCAATCCTCCCCAAGGACAGGGGGCCAGAAGGCCATTCCGATGCGAGCCAATGTGGTTCAGTCATCCCACTTTTCCTAAGGTTGTCTCTGACTCGTGGCACGAAGGGAGCACGCTTCCCCACTCCATTCGTATCTTCCACCAGAAAGTCAGAAAATGGAACAAAGAGGTATTTGGGAATATTTTTCATCAGAAAAAACGTATCCTTGCCCGACTAACAGGCATACAAAGAGCCCTAGCTGAGCAACCCTCAATTTTCCTCAGAAATCTGGAGAAACAACTCAAAGAGGAATTTCAAAGCATACTTTCAAAAGAAAGAGAATTCTGGCTCCAAAAATCTAGGACAAATTGGCTCCTTGAAGGAAAGAGGAACACCAAATTTTTTCACACTACTGCTCTCATGAATAGGAAAAAAACAAGATCTTATCCCTAAAGCTTCCTGATGGTAGTTGGTGTTTTGACCAGGAAATACTGAAAACCACTGTTAATGATTTTTTCTGCTCCTTGTATAAATCAGACAATCTTTGGAGTACGCTCACTTCTCCCCCTGGAAAGCTTATTGTGTAAGCAACTTCCCTTGGAGGCTGCTCAATCGCTCATGAAACCCGTAACCTGTCATGAAGTCTACAATGCTTTGAAATGTCTCAAGCCTAGAAAATCCCCTGGCCCAGATGGCTTACAACCCTTTTTTTACCAAAAACATTGGCACATTGTAGGGGATTCTGTTGTTAATCTAGTCATGGATTTTTTTAATGGTCAACCATTGCCAGAAGGCCTTAATGACACTCTGATTGCTCTCATTCCCAAATGTGAGCACCCTGACTCCATATCCCAATTCAGACCCATAAGTCTATGTAACACCAGCTACAAAATCATCACTAAACTAATAGTTGCTAGACTTAGGCCTCATCTAGACAGCTTCATCTCCCCTTTTCAGAGTAGCTTCATTCCTTCTCGGAGAGCATCAGACAATGTCATCTTGCTTAGGGAGGCATTGACAAAGCTTAAATACAAAAAAGGAAATACAGGATACATGATCCTCAAATTGGATCTTGAGAAAGCCTTTGATAGAATGGAATGGGACTTCATCAAAGTAATGATGAAACTCTTTGGCTTTCCAGAAAACTTCTCAAGACTGATCATGCACTGCATTTCAACAGCAAAAACTAAAGTGCTTTTCAATGGTGGTGAGTTACCCCAGTTCACCCCTACACGGGGACTAAGACAGGGAGATCCTATATCTCCCTACCTCTTCATCCTCAGTATGGAAGTCCTATCTAACTTGATTGAGCTAGAAATTCAAAAAGGAGACTGGGAAGGCATTTCATTGACGAGAGACTCCTTCACCTTATCTCACCTCCTCTTTGCAGACGACATCATCCTGTTAGGAAAAGTTAATGGGAAAACCCTAGCCTCAATCCAGCATGTCCTGAACCTCTTTTGCAATCTCTCGGGCCAAAAAATAAATACTCAAAAATCAAAAATCATTTTCTCCTAGAACACAAGCTTGAACTGGAAACTTAAGGTAACAACTGCCCTAGGGATCAAGGAGTCTGATAACCTAGGAAAATACCTTGGCTTCCCCATGGACATGACTGCTGGTAAGGCTACATCCTTCAACTTCCTCCTAGATGTGATGAAAAGCAAGCTACAGGGCTGGCAAGCCAAATTCCTCTCATCAGCAGGAAAGGTTATCCTGATTAACTCAGTCTTGAGTTCACTTCCCACCCATGTAATGCAATGTACCTTGCTTCCCCAAGCTACTTGCCAGTTGATGGACACATTCAACAAAAACTTTCTTTGGGGAACTACGGATACCAATAGGAAGCTCCACCTAGTAAACTGGAACACAGTGACTCTCCCCAAAAACCAAGGGGGATTGGGCATCCCAAGAGCTAAAGGCAGAAACCTAGCCCTTTTAGGGAATCTGGCCTGGAGATCAAAGTCCTCACACGCTCCTTGGGCAAGAGTGCTCAATTGTAAGTATCCTAGAGCAAACCCCTCCAAGACTTGTAATACCTTGAACAAAAATGCATTCCAGGCAGGCTTGGAGGTGCTGTCTCTAGGGACAAAAATAGCCATAGGGTCAGGGCACAACACGTATCTCTGGTCTGACAACTGGATAGGACTAGGGCCATTAAGGCAGGTAATTCAAGGGCCTCTGCAGGAAAATGAGCACCTTAGACCTCTCTCTTCTATTCGGAATGCAGATGGCTCCTGGAACTTTTCCTTTCTTTCCTTTGATTTTCCAAGCAACTTCTTCTCATTACTAACAAGCATTCCGAGAAGTATCTATGATGATGTGCAGGATTCTTTGATTTGGGCTCACACAGCTGACGGGGTCTACTCCTCAGGCTCTGCGTACAGGCTCCTTTGTGGCTTTCATGAGAAACCAAGGGAGAACCTATGGTCTTGGATCTGGAAGACCAATGCACACCCTCGGACTCAATACTTTCTGTGGCTTTGTTCCCACCAAAAACTCCCAACTACCACGCTTCTCCGACGGAGAGGACTCAATGTTCCTACATTGTGTCCAATATGTGGTCTAGAGGAGGAAGATATGGTTCACCTGTTCAGGACCTGCCCGGTAGCTAAGGAATTTTGGGGCCACCTATCAATTCCTCGCTCCAAGCTTGCCAGCTTTAATGCTCCCTTGCAAGACTGGCTCCGAGCAAATTGCGAGGCCTATGAGCTTCACCCTTCATCAATTCCGTGGAAAATTCTTTTTCCAATTGCCATATGGATGATCTGGAAGCAGAGAAACTCATACATCTTTCAAAAGGAGGCCACCAACCCCAACTTGTACCTTCGATGCCTGCACCTTGCTCGCGAGTATGCGAGGCACCAAGAGGAGCAGACCCCCCCACCCAAACAAACCATCATGATCAGATGGTCTCCCCCACCCCCAGGATGGCACAAGCTCAACACGGACGGATCGGCCCAGGGGAGCCCAGGCTCAGCTGGAGCCGGGGGTCTCATACGAGACCATGATGGACGATGGATCAAGGGCTTCTGCCAGCACCTTGGCCCGTCAAACAGTTTACTGGCCGAGTTTTGGGCCTTACGAAATGGACTCCTCTTGGCCCGAGACCTTGGTATCCGGTTCCTGCATGTGGAATTGGATGCAAAGGTCGTTTTTGAGTCAATTTGGGGTCCATCCCGAGATAACCCTAACTTTTTGTCTTTTATCTCTGACTGTAGGAGAATCTGCGGAGATTTTCAAGAAGTCCGAGCAACATGCATCTATAGGGAGGCAAATGGCGCAGCGGACTGTCTTGCAAAACATGGTCGGGACTCTCCTTCACTTGGAACTGTCCATTATTTTGATATCCCACCTAGGGATCTTTTGTCTATTATTATGGCAGACTCTGTGGGTGTTTATACCCCATGCACTATCTCTTGTATGAACTTGCTTGGTTCTTAGCTTGAATTAATACAATGCCCTGCTTACCAAAAAAAAGAAGCAGGGAAGAAGAAGAAATAGGGAAGTGAAGGGGACAGGGACTTTTTTTTTTTTTTTGCTGGAGGAAGGAGAGAGATCATTGACAAAGAAGGAAGATGATTGAATACAGGGAACGTTGCGGAAAAGAAATGATGGACGGATGAAAGGGCAAAATGAATAGTGTGCCTTCAAAAAGAGCAGAGTAGATGGCATGCATGCTACTCTGCTGCCCACAGGCTGGGCGTGCATTGTTTCCCGGGAATTGTCAAATGGGAAAATGGAAAAAATGGGAAAGAAATACAAAAATTGAGAGATTGAAAAAAGACTCTTGGCATCTTATATTAATATTGACTATTTTCAATCTCATCTTATATTTGAAAGTTCAACAAGTTTTAATTAATTTAAATTAGAGGAAAGTTGCACTTTCAATTAATAAACTTAAATTGAGATATTACATGAGAAAAAGAGACCGTTGGGTTGTTCCTTTAGTTTCAAAGTTTCATGTACATGATGACTTCAGATTGATTGTGAATTTTTTTCTACCTTCTATTTTTAGAATTCGGATGATGGAATACTTTTCTTTTAGAGGTGAAAATTTTTCTAACACCAATAAAATAATGAGTTTCAAAATTAACATCACTTTATAACACTTTTCAAAAGTAACACCACTATATATTTTCTTTTTACTAATTTTTTATAATTCCCTAATTACCCCCTTATTTTCACCTCAAAACTCTCCGTCTCTTCTCTCTCTCCTAGCCCCTTCCCCTTCTTCTGCGTGTTCTCCCCTCCTCCTCCTCCTCCTCTTCTTCTTCTTCCGCCTGCCAAACTGCAGCCCCGTCGCCGCCACCTGTAGCACAGCGCTCGATGCACTGTTGCTCAGTGCCCGCGCACCGTCCACCGTTGCCCAACGTTGGCTGCTCGTTGTCGCCGGCCGACACACTATGTTCTGAACTGGTTATATGACTCACTGTACAAAGTGAACTGTACACTTACGACAACGAAGATAATGTGGGATTTCTTGGACGAAAAATATAAGATAGAAGTTTCTTGCAAAAAAAAGTTTATCATTTTATTGTTTCTCGACTACGAGATGGTGGATTCCAAGACAGTAATCGGTCAAGTGCAAGTGATTCAAGTATTATTGCATGAGATTCATATAGAAGGTATGGCTCTTAGTGAAACCTTTTAGGAGGCTATAATAATTGAGAAGTTGCCACCAAGGTGGAAGGACTTTAAGAACTACCTCAAGCACAAGTGTTGCGTATTTGAAGATGTTGCACGCAAGTATACGTATCGCAGACAAGTAATACAGAGTGAGTAGAGTATCGTTCCCACGAGGATTCTATTGCTAAGCACTAAAATTAACACAACTAGTTCCAAGCCAAGTCAATCCAATCAGTTGAGGAGAGAGCATGTAATTAGAATGACAGAAAAGAAACAAACATAAAATAAACAGTTGGAAATCAGTCGATAAAAAGCTCCTAAGGTTCACAACTTCACCAATTCTAGTCTCAAGCAAGAATCCTCTTTCACACGATGAATTCTGTCATGTTACTAACCTAGGGTTCTAGGGTTTCCCCACTTCCATCGTACGCACCTTCCGATGTCATACGAATGTACCTAAGCGGAAGACACTAATCCACTTTATTCCTAGGCGATTAGTGTTGAAAGGCCAAACTAAACCAACCCTAAATGGCTATCTAGGGTGCTCACCATCTTCCGATGCGCTCACACGAATAACTTCACCTTCCGGCATAAGCTAACCTAGATTATGCAACTTCTAGCATGACATCGATTCCCTCTTCCGAGGCTCCTCGCGGTCGCAAGTTCATTCTCGAGGGTGGCCATTCCACAAGAAAGCATTAAGTACGAAATTGCATAAATAACACCAAGGAGGCGTACCTCGACAGAATCATACATGTGAAAGAAAATAGCTTTACTTAAGACATAGAAATGGGTCCATTGATCCCCCTAGGATTCTAGGGGTTTAGTTCAACATAGTAGAAGGAAATACAAGACTTTGAAGAGAAAATAACATTGAGAAACAAGAAGAAAAGGGATAGAAAAAACTCTAGATGATGAAGTCGAATCTCCCGATCCCGACTTGCCGATGTGTTGTTGTGATCCCTTCTTCGTGTTCCTTGAGTGTTGCTTTGTGTTTCCTCTTCAAATCTTGTCTATATATATCTATATCTATATATCTCCTTAATGCAGGGGTGCACCCCTATATATAGAGGAGGTATACTTCCTCTATTCTTGGTCTGGTCAGTGTGGGATAGAATGTAATAGTTTGGCCGAATTCCTCTCAGTAAACCGCGGTCTAAGACCGCGGTCTAGGAAAAATGCCTCAGTAAACCGCGGTCTAGGACCGCGGTCTATCCCCTGTTCCGCGCGCAGTTTTCTTCTTTCGGCCATAACTTCTTCGTTTCAGCTCCGAATTGAGATCCGTTTGATGTGTTGGAATCCTGACTCGACAAGCTTTCCGATGATATATCATTTGACCTATTTCTCACACAGGAAGTAGGAGAAATTCTCTACAAAAGGAGCTGCATCGAACAAGACCAGTCTTCATCATTCCCTGCACATCAAACAACTCCCAGCAGTATCCAATTCATGTGTGGAGCTCTAAAAGCTATCATTTACAATAATTCAATCCCAATACAGAAAAGATATGCAATTGCCCTCTAAATGTATGGGAAATGGCCGACAACATACGATTCTAGGTCGGGAATGGATGCACAAATCATGCAAATCACAATATCAACACACCCCCAAACCTAGACTTTTGCTCGTCCCGAGCAAAGCTAAGAACATGCAATCAAAAGATTTAAACCAAGTTGGTCCCAAAACATTCTCAGGAATGGCTTCTTATTCATCACACAATCTTTACTTCGAATGCATCTACCTTAGGACGTCAAATTTTCACAATCATTCAGCCCTCACTTGTGCGGTGTTAGTGCAAAACACTCTTAACATAGTTCAAGCACCCAATCAATAGCTAAGTTGGTCAAGCAAACAATCAAAAGACTCAAACATTCCCCTAGGCATTGCCCTTGACAATTCAGCTCATTTCTTTTAACTGTGTTCTTTATTTGGTGGTGCACGACTTTGAGTGTCATGTCCAAGATCTAGGCCCGTGTAGCGAGGAATCGATCAATGGCTCCCGTCCCAGTTGGTCCAAGGCATTGGGTTTTGAGATACCCCTTCGGATCTATCCTCGAGCTTCGACTTATGGACAATTTCCACTACAAGCACATGTCGAGCCGTATTGCGTATGCTTTTTGCACTCAATTCTGCTCAAGCCCGTACAGCGGTGCTCAAAGCCTTGGCACATCTTTTCATTAAGCTCATGACTATGCATTTCAAATGATTTTTCAATTTTCTCAACATTCTATTTCTTTCTCTAATTGTCTTTTTTAGGATATCCAGGTTTATGTTCTGGTCTATTCTCATGCATGCCATACAACCATGCAATTTCAAGGGTCAATTTTAAGCTATCCCTATTGCAAGAGTGTCGTGAAAAGATTGAAGTTCGGGCATCTTGACAACTTTCTAAAACATGTCCTAAGGTTGTTACAATCTCAAATCCAATCATGTTTCGAATTTTCAGCCATTAATAATCATCATAGAACAAGGACCAACCGGTTTTTCAAAAGATTTTCTTCTTTTTGCAATTTTTTTTTACGTAAATGCAAGAACAAATCACACCATGCAAACTAGACTAACCTATTATGCAACTACTACTAAATGCAAACCTAATTCTAAAACATAGATGAAAGTGCATGAGAGAACCACAAGTTAAACAGCAAATCCCGCAAGTGAGGCAAGCAAGCCATGTGGTTTCACCAACTGACACTTAACCAGAATTTCTCCAAGCAAAGCATATATGTTTACACCTCCCCCAAACCTAAACCACGCATTGTCCTCAATGTGAAATAAGAGGGGGAAGGGAAACTTGCCTTGGTTCTTGTGGAGCCATATGGTGGTTGAAGCTCATTCATCGGAGGAATCGTTCCCTTCCCCCTCTTGGATATCCTCATCGCTTGTGGAAGGCGGGGTTGGGTACTTCTCCATTGGGATTCCGAGCTTCTCAGCAATTCGCTCTTCGTTCCTTGCGTGAGTGCCACAAAACATGGCAAAGAACCGAGTCCACTTCTTTTGCCTCTTCTCCATCCTTTGGTTGCGCCGGGCTTCTCGCATGATGACTTGTCATAAGTCACTAGTGTCCTCCCCGGGTTCTTCCACACGTTGTGGGTCTCCTTGCGGCTCTTGTTGTTGTGCCGGTGGAGCCTCGCTATCCTTTTTCATCATTTGCCTTACAATTGAAGCTCCAATGGGATCTTTGGGTTTGAACAAATCAGCACTTCGATCCATCGGCACCTGAGCTTGTCGGCATAACTCCATGATAACCGAGGGGAACCAAAGACTTCGCTCTCTACCTTTAAAGCACACAGTAATATTATTAAAAATGAGTGCAGCAACATCAAATCTTCTATGTGTAAGGATGCAATAAAGTGCAAAGATCCGTTCTTTCCTTACTAATGTTAAACTCGTACATGGGAAAATCCGAGAACATACAAAATGCAACCATATCCTAGCCCGATAGTTCAAGTCTTCTCTCTTTATCACAAGGGCTACATTGGTTCTAGTTTCCCAATTTGCTCCCGGTTTTCCTATGACTTGAAGAATCTCATCTTCATTGAGGCCTCTTGTCATTACTCCAAATGGATTACTTCTTTGTGTACCAATAACATCCCTAATGGCCTCAATGGAGAAAGGAATACGAGTTTTTCTTAAAAACACCCACCCGGGTTTTCTTCATGCAAATTAGCATAGAATTCACGGACAATGTTCTTGCTAGCCGGGTTTGGTCTTTTACAAAATGTCTCCCATCCAAGAGCCACCATGTCTCCATGAAATTCTATCATGAGCCTAGCATCATCCCACATAAATCCTCTTTCCGGAATAGCATTCATGTTCTTAAAGTGATGTTCAAACAATTCCTCACATTCCCTCGAAGCAAACCTATCCGGATCATAACCAAGTGATGATGATGATGATGCATGTGCTCTTGTTTTCCTAGGAGCCATGTATATGCAATGAAGAACCAACAAGAGAAGCAAGAAAGGAGTTTAGAATGATGTCACCGGTCGGGAAATCGAATTCCCGTTGATCTCTAGGCTTCTCGTGGTCAAGATCTACTTGTTGTTGCTCTTGAAATGCTTGAAATTGCAGAAAGTTGCTGCATTTTTCTAGAGAGAGAGAGTTGAAGAGTGGAGAGCTTCTATCTCTTCAATGGAGGCAAGGAGGCAAGAATGTGGAGTGGGTGCTGCAAAACCTAGCAGAAGATGTCTTTAAATACCTAAAATCCCAAGCTTTGAAAGTTGAAATTCGGTTTTTGGTGCAGAGGACCGCGGTTTAGACAAACAGAACCCGGCCGACTGTGATGGACCGCGGTCTACGACCGCGGTCTACTGAGCCGGTCTGCAATCTTCTCTGTGGACCGCGGTCCAAGACCGCGGTCTGCTGAGGCTGTCTTCTGGTTTCTTGGTTTTCTGCAACCTTGGTCCATGTGGCCTAAATGCAATAAAAATTAATCAAAAGAAAATCGTGTTCATAAGCTAAAATAAGTAAACAAATAAGAAGGGGACGAAAGCTTATTCTAATCTTGGGTTGCCTCCCAAGGAGCGCCACGTTTAAAGTCCTTGGCCCGACTTCATGGGGCATCAAGTGTCTGAGTACGAGTCCTCTTGTGCAGAGGAATCTCCGAGGTAGAGCTTGACCCGTTGTCCATTCACCTTGAACTTGTTCCTTGTCTGTTCATTCATCAATTCTACCGCACCATATGGAAACACCCGTACCACTCGAAAAGGTCCGGACCATCTTGACTTAAGCTTACCTGGAAAGAGTTTCAACCGAGAGTTATACAAAAGAACCAATTGACCGGGTTTGAAATCTCTTACCAATATCCTCTTGTCATGCCACCTCTTTATCTTCTCCTTGTACATTTTGGAATTCTCATATGATTGGAGCCGAAATTCATCTAGTTCATGAAGTTGAGTGAGTCTCCGTTCTCCGGCTGCTTGTAGATCAAAATTGAGCTTCTTGAGAGCCCAATATGCTTTATGCTCCAGCTCGAGAGGTAAGTGACACGCCTTCCCATAGACGAGATGGTAGGGAGTTGTGTCGATTGGGGTCTTGAATGCTGTCCTGTAAGCCCAAAGAGCATCATCGAGTTTGTGCGCCCAATCCTTCCTTGACGTATTCACCGTCTTCTCCAAAATCTTCTTGATATCTCGATTTGACACTTCGGCTTGGCCATTAGTTTGGGGATGATATGCAAGGGCTATACGGTGTCTCACTCCGTACTTGGACAGGATGGCTTCAAATTGTTTGTTACAGAAGTGAGAACCTTCATCACTTATTATGGCCCTTGGAGTCCCGAACCTTGTAAAAATCTGCTTCTTCAAAAATCTTACAACCACATTAGCATCATTGGTGGGGGAAGCGATGGCTTCTACCCACTTAGAGACATAATCAACAGCTAGCAAGATATAATGATTACCGAAAGATGAAGGAAAAGGACCCATGAAATCAATTCCCCAAACATCGAACAATTCTACCTCATAGATGTTGTTCAAGGGCATCTCATGCCTTTTTGAGATATTACCGGTCCGTTGGCATCGATCACAACGAGCTACAAAAGCATGAGCATCCTTGAATAGTGTGGGCCAATAGAATCCTGCTTGAAGGATCTTTATTGCCGTCTTTTGTCCACCATAGTGTCCGCCGTAAGGAGAGTCATGGCATCCTTTCAAAATTTCTCCTTGTTCTTCCTCGGGGATGCATCGTCTCAACATGTGGTCCGCACATATCCTAAACAGGAATGGCTCATCCCAAACATACCTTCGAGCCTCATGTAAAAATTTCTTCCTTTGTTGTGCATTAAACTCAAGAGGAATGTGGTTAGACACCACATAATTCGCAAAATCGGCATACCAAGGGGCATGAGACATATACAACACAAATTCATCGGGAAAAGTTTCGTTAATTACCCCATCTTCTTGGCTTGCCACATTCTCAAGTCGAGAAAGATGATCTGCTACTTGATTTTCTGAACCCCGCTTGTCTCGAATTTCCAAGTCAAACTCTTGGAGGAGTAGCACCCATCGGATGAGCCTCGGCTTGGCGTCCTTCTTTGCAATCAAATACTTGATTGCCGCATGATCTGTAAAAACCACAACTTTAGTTCCAATAAGATATGGTCGAAACTTATCAAAAGCATAAACGACAGCCAAGAGCTCTTTCTCCGTGGTGGTGTAGTTCACTTGGGCATCATCCAAGGTATGACTTGCATAGTAAATGGGGTGGAAGATCCTCTCCTTCCTTTGTCCAAGGGCAGCACCTATTGCATAATCACTCGCATCACACATGAGTTCAAATGGTAGAGACCAATCGGGGGAAATGAGAATAGGTGCAGTGACTAACCTCATCTTCAACTCATTGAAAGCATGCAAACATTTTTCATCAAAGACAAATGGAACATCCTTTTCAAGTAGATTGCAAAGTGGCTTAGCTATTTTTGAAAAGTCTTTGATGAACCTTCTATAAAATCCGGCATGTCCTAAAAAACTTCGTACTCCCTTGATGGAAGTGGGAGGTGGCAGTTTTTCTATGATCTCAACTTTGGCACGATCCACCTCCATTCCAAGTTTTGAAATTTTATGTCCTAAAACAATTCCTTCCTTGACCATAAAATGACACTTTTCCCAATTCAACACAAGATTAGTGTCTTCACAACGTTTCAAAATAAGGTCAAGATGTTCCAAACATTGATCAAATGTCTCACCGAATACAGAAAAATCATCCATGAAGACCTCTATGCATTGTTCAATCAAATCAGAAAATATGGCCATCATGCATCTTTGGAAAGTAGCCGGTGCATTGCATAAACCAAATGGCATACGTCTAAATGCAAAAGTTCCGTATGGGCAAGTGAAGGTAGTCTTTTCTTGATCACAAGGGGCAATGGCAATCTGATTATATCCAGAATATCCATCAAGAAAACAGAAGAATTCCTTACCGGCTAGGCGATCAAGCATTTGATCAAGGAAAGGGAGAGGAAAGTGATCCTTACGAGTCACCTTGTTGAGCTTTCTGTAATCCATACATACTCTCCATCCGGTCACCATTCTTGTGGGAATGAGTTCATTTCGATCATTTGTCACTACCGTCATCCCACCTTTCTTCGGCACACATTGGATCGGACTTACCCATTTGCTGTCGGAAATTGGAAAGATTATTCCCGCATCAAGCCACTTGATGATCTCCTTCTTCACCACTTCTTTCATCACCGGATTTAGCCTTCTTTGGCCTTCGATTGACTCCTTGTAATTTTCTTCCAAAATGATTTTGTGCATGCATAGGGATGGGCTTATCCCGCGAATGTCGGCAATGGTCCACCCTATAGCCTTTTTGTGCTCACGAAGAATACGAAGGAGTTTCTCCTCTTGCACATTAGTTAAATCAGAAGAAATGATAACTGGAAGAGTAGAAGAAGAACCAAGAAAAACATACTTGAGGTGGCTAGGAAGAGGTTTCAATTCTAGCTCCGGTGGCTTCTCAATAGAGGGTTTGAGAGTTGATGAAGATAGCTCCAAGTGCTCAAAGTGGTTGAGTTCCTTGGAAATCAAGAGTGATGACTCAAGTGCTTGAACTGCTTCTTCATGACTTGCACCCCTCTCCTTGGTTGACTTTCCTTGCAAAACTGCTTCCAGTGCATCATCGGGCTTGTTTTCCTCAAACACTTCGCTTGTCACTTCATTCATGATATCAATAGAAAAACACTTATTAGGCTCATTCGGAAATTTCATGGATCTATAAACATTAAATGTAACCTCTTGATCATTCACTCGCATGGTGAGCTCTCCTTTTTGTACATCAATCAATGCACGACCGGTTGCTAAAAATGGTCTTCCAAGAATGATAGGTATATTCCGATCTTCATCATAATCAAGTACCACAAAATCGACCGAAAATATGAATTTATCAACTTTCACAAGAACATCTTCAACAATCCCATGAGGATAAGCGAGTGAACGATCAGCTAATTGAAGTGTTACCGACGTTGGTTTCACTTCTCCCAAGCCTAATTTCATGAAAACAGAGTATGGCATCAAGTTTATACTAGCACCAAGATCACACAATGCCTTACCCTCAAAATCCTTTCCGATAGCACACGGGATGGTGAAACTACCTGGATCCTTCAACTTTTGTGGCAACTTACGCTGTAGAATCGCACTACACTCTTCGGTTAGAGCAACAGTTTCATAATCGCCGAGCCTACGCTTCTTTGAGATGATTTCTTTCATAAACTTCACATAACTCGGCATCTGTTCCAAAGCCTCTGCAAAAGGAATATTAATATGCAACTTCTTAAAAACTTCTAAGAACTTACGAAATTGGTGCTCGGTTTTCTCCTTTTGTGCCCTTTGTGGAAAGGGGAGAGGCGGATAGGTTCAGGTCGGCTTCGACGCATTCCCTTTTTCTTCATGGATCGGAGGAGGGTCGATGTTGTTGTCTTGGGATGCCTTGGCTTGAGGGTCGAAGTTGACCTCCCCTTGGACCGCGGTTGTAGACCGCGGTCTACTGAGCCGAATTTCTTCTTGATCTTCTTGGACCGCGGTCTTAGACCGCGGTCTACTGAGAGGTTTACCTGGCTCGGCTCCTTCGACCGTGGTTGTGGACTGCGGTCTAGCCTCGTTTCGTGTGCTCAGTAGCTCCTTCCCGCTTCTTAGGGTGATGGCCTTGACTTGTTCATTCCCTTGACCCCGGGGGTTGATCTCTGTATCACTTGGTAGTGCTCCATTAGGTCGAGAGTTTATTGCTTGAGCCAGCTGCCCGATTTGCGTCTCCACATTTCGCATCTGTGATTGCAAAACAACAATTTGGTTAGAATTTGATTGTACAACAGCATGTGTCTCTTGTGAAGATTTCATAAATTTGATGAGAGTATCCTCTAATCTCGAGAGCCGATCAGATTCCGCAGATTGTGGCTTCTGCGTTGGTTGGAATCCCGGTGGTGGATTGGCCCTGTTGTTGTTGTTGGCATAGGAGAAGTTGGGATGATTTCTCCAACCCGGGTTGTACATATTTGAATACGGATTGTTCCTCGGGTTGCCTCCAATGTAGTTGGCCGTCTCTTGAAATTCTTGCACCGGTCCCATGGATGTTCCTTCCTCTGTGGTTCCATAGCCTTGCCCCGGTCCTTGGTTCTTCCATGACGTGACCTCTTTGAATAATGCATCCATCTTAGCAGAGAGAGATGTCACGGCATCGATTGAATGAATCCCGGAAGCTCCACGCCCCATTGTCCTTTCGGATGGCCATTGGTAGCCATTCCGTGCCATCTCCTCGAGCAATTCATAGGCTTCCTCGGGGTACTTGTTCATGATTGAACCACCTGCAGCAGCATCAAGAGAAGACCGACAGTTTTCCAATAAACCATTATAAAAAATCTGTACCAATGTCCAAATCTCAATGCCATGATGGGGGCATGCTCGTTGTAACTCCTTGAACCGCTCCCATGCTTCGTAAAAAGATTCCGAGTGGTGCTGCTTGAAGGTCATGATGTCGTTCTTGAGCTTCATTGTTTTGGACGGTGGAAAGTATTGAGCCAAGAACTTTTCCGTGATTGCTTCCCATGTATCAAGAGTGCTCGGTGGGAGTGAAAGTAGCCACGACTTCGCTTTGTCCCTAAGAGAAAAAGAGAAAAGAGACATACGGATATACTCAGGGGAGACTCCATTAAATCGGAAGGTATCACATATCTCCAAGAATTTGGCTAGGTGCACATGGGGGTCTTCATTCGGTGCTCCTCCAAAAGAACATGAGGTTTGCAACATTTGAATCACCGATGGTTTGATTTCAAATGTGTGGGCTTGCACCGGTGGCTTGACAATGCTCGACTGATTCAGAAATTGGGGTTGAGCATATTCCTTGATTGTTTTCCGACGTTGCTGTGGCACTAATTCACCTCCTTGCCCGTGCTCCATGGCCTCTCGAAGTTGGCCTCTCTCTCTTAGCCTCCTTCGAAGGGTTCGTTCTATCTCCGGATCGGGTTGAAGTAGCTCTCTTTGGTCTCTTCTTCGCATGCAAGTCGGAAAATCTCACCTAAACAGAAAATAAGAAAACAAGTGAAATAAAGGAAAACAACTTGGTCGAAGAACAGTTGCTTGGTATTAGGTTAGCAGAAAAAGGATCCCCGGCAACGGCGCCAAAAACTTGTTGCGTATTTGAAGATGTTGCACGCAAGTATACGTATCGCAGACAAGTAATACAGAGTGAGTAGAGTATCGTTCCCACGAGGATTCTATTGCTAAGCACTAAAATTAACACAACTAGTTCCAAGCCAAGTCAATCCAATCAGTTGAGGAGAGAGCATGTAATTAGAATGACAGAAAAGAAACAAACATAAAATAAACAGTTGGAAATCAGTCGATAAAAAGCTCCTAAGGTTCACAACTTCACCAATTCTAGTCTCAAGCAAGAATCCTCTTTCACACGATGAATTCTGTCATGTTACTAACCTAGGGTTCTAGGGTTTCCCCACTTCCATCGTACGCACCTTCCGATGTCATACGAATGTACCTAAGCGGAAGACACTAATCCACTTTATTCCTAGGCGATTAGTGTTGAAAGGCCAAACTAAACCAACCCTAAATGGCTATCTAGGGTGCTCACCATCTTCCGATGCGCTCACACGAATAACTTCACCTTCCGGCATAAGCTAACCTAGATTATGCAACTTCTAGCATGACATCGATTCCCTCTTCCGAGGCTCCTCGCGGTCGCAAGTTCATTCTCGAGGGTGGCCATTCCACAAGAAAGCATTAAGTACGAAATTGCATAAATAACACCAAGGAGGCGTACCTCGACAGAATCATACATGTGAAAGAAAATAGCTTTACTTAAGACATAGAAATGGGTCCATTGATCCCCCTAGGATTCTAGGGGTTTAGTTCAACATAGTAGAAGGAAATACAAGACTTTGAAGAGAAAATAACATTGAGAAACAAGAAGAAAAGGGATAGAAAAAACTCTAGATGATGAAGTCGAATCTCCCGATCCCGACTTGCCGATGTGTTGTTGTGATCCCTTCTTCGTGTTCCTTGAGTGTTGCTTTGTGTTTCCTCTTCAAATCTTGTCTATATATATCTATATCTATATATCTCCTTGATGCAGGGGTGCACCCCTATATATAGAGGAGGTATACTTCCTCTATTCTTGGTCTGGTCAGTGTGGGATAGAATGTAATAGTTTGGCCGAATTCCTCTCAGTAAACCGCGGTCTAAGACCGCGGTCTAGGAAAAATGCCTCAGTAAACCGCGGTCTAGGACCGCGGTCTATCCCCTGTTCCGCGCGCAGTTTTCTTCTTTCGGCCATAACTTCTTCGTTTCAGCTCCGAATTGAGATCCGTTTGATGTGTTGGAATCCTGACTCGACAAGCTTTCCGATGATATATCATTTGACCTATTTCTCACACAGGAAGTAGGAGAAATTCTCTACAAAAGGAGCTGCATCGAACAAGACCAGTCTTCATCATTCCCTGCACATCAAACAACTCCCAGCAGTATCCAATTCATGTGTGGAGCTCTAAAAGCTATCATTTACAATAATTCAATCCCAATACAGAAAAGATATGCAATTGCCCTCTAAATGTATGGGAAATGGCCGACAACATACGATTCTAGGTCGGGAATGGATGCACAAATCATGCAAATCACAATATCAACAACAAGCACAAGGAAATGTCATTAGAGGACTTCATTATTAGATTTTGCATTGAAGAAGACAACTGGTAATCTGAGAAATATATTCTTGGAAGTGCCGCCAAGGCTAATGCGGTGGAGCATAGGCAATGCTCAAATCACAAGAGGTCTAAGGCCAAGATCAAGCCTAAGAGAGGCATTTCTAAACAGAAATTCCAAGGGAAATGCTTCAACTGTGGTAAGAAGGGCTGCGGGTCTATCAATTGTTGGCTTCCCAAGAAGAAGAAGCCCAAGGCCAACATGGTTAATGCCATTGCCCAGGATGTTTCCAACATCAACCTCCCTGTTGTGGTTTTAGAGGTTAACGTGGTAGGGTCAAATTCAAAGAGGTGGTGGATTGAGCTACCCGATATATCTACTCCAACAAAGACCTCTTCATGACTTTTGAGTGGATTAGTGGAGAGAAGTTGTACATGGGAAACTCTGCCTCGTCTAAGGTTGAAGGCAAACGAGCAATAGTATTGTAGATGACCTCTTGTAAGTCGCGAACTCTCAATAATATGCTAGACGTGCCAGAAATCTGAAAGAATAAATTTTTCAATTTATTACTCAACAAACATAGGTTTTCGTATGGTTTTTAAGTTAAATAAAGTTATTATATCAAAATCACGTATGTATGTGGGAAAGGGTATGAAAATAATAGACTTTTTAAGCTCAATATAATGACAATTATTAATAAAGAGAATTTCTCTTCTACTTATTTGATTGAGTCTTCTAATCTCTAGCACATACAACACATTATTGAGAGTCAGAAACTTCCTAAAGATCATCTTTAGCACTTTTCATTTGCCTTCAACCTCAGACAATGTCGAGTTTCTAATGTACAACTTCTCTATGCTAATTGGCTCAAAAGTCATGAAGAAGTCTTTGTTAGAGCAAATATGTTGGGTAGCTCCAGTATCAATTCACCACTCATTTGGATTTGTGCTAACCTTCGAAACCATAATAGAGAAATTGATGTTGGAAATGTCCTGAGTAATAGCATCAAACACGTTGGCCTCAAGCCTCTTCTTGAGAAGCTAGCAATCGGCTGACTTGTGGCCCTTTTTGTTGTAGTTGAAGCATTCCCTTTAAAATTTAGTTTTGAAATGCTTCATTTAGGCTCAATCTTGGCCTTATTCTTCTTGATCTTCAAGTTTTTCCCATACTCCACCACATTTCACTGGCAGCACCTACTAGAATGTTCTTCTTATACTTCCAGTTATTTTCTTCGATTTGAAGTCTAACGATGAACTCCTCTAATAACATTTCATTGCACTTGTGCTTGAGGTAGTTCTTGACATCCTTCCAACGTGATGGTAACTTCTCGATTATTAAAGCCACTTAAAAGATTTCACTAAGAACCATACCTTCTGCATGAATCTCATGCAAGATTACATGAATCTCTTGCACTTGACTAATTGTTGTCTTGGAATCCACCACCCTATAGTTGAGAAATCATCAGATGACAAACTTTTTTGTGTCGGCATCCCCTGTGCTATACTTGTTGTCCAAGAAATCCCGTAGTGTCTTTGTTGTCTTAAGTGTACAATATACATTGTATAGCGAGTCCTACAACCCGTTTAGTACGTAGTTCTGCACAAGAAATCAAAGCGGTTCCCGGCTTCAACTTCTTGAAGAGCTTGGGCATCTAATTGCTCAAGAAGTTTAGGAGTTTCCACAGTTAAGAAACTAGCAAAGTTCAAGATGATCAGGTAGAAAAGCATGTTTTACTATCACCTTTTGAAGTTCAACCCATTATTGAATGTCGTAGGTTTCTCACTATAGTTCATGTGAATCATAGTAGGCACAGTGCCTATACCTTCAAGAGGTATGGCTTGGGCAGAGCATGAGCCCTTAGTCACAACAGTGGCAACATCACTAGTTGTAATAACATTTGGAGTGTTTTTAGTAGCCATATGAGATTAAAAGACAAGAAAAATTATTCTTATGTTTATTACTAAAAATAAAATATATAAAATCTCATATGGCCATAAATATAAGATGAAAATTAAAAGTAGAAAATTTTCACGACATGTAGTTGTGTTACACAATGTAATAATGTAAAATGAAATAACCGAATTAAAAAAATTATAAAATATACTTCTTGTCAAGGCCTATGACACACAATGTTCTTAAGATAAATTCATCCCCTTTTAATCATGCTGAGGAAGTATGGATGTCGATCTATTAGGATACAATGGCAGTTGAGCTTGAGGCAACATCAAACTTCGAACTCCTTAAGTGAACAAAATAGAGCCCTACCATGAAAACCAATACACAAACGCAAATAAGAAGAAGAAATGTCGGAAGATGTTCACTGCAACCTATGACTAATGGTCCTATTATTAGTGGAGGGGATTGAAGGTTTAATGACATCAAACCAAGAATTTAAGGCCCAAAACAACTAATTTAATTTTTAAAGTGGGCAATTAAAGGCATAGACTGGACATCAATACTTCGAATTGGCAATTACCCACATTAATCCGACTCTCTATCTTGATTCGCCCTTAATAAGACTTAATGACCATTTGGAATCCAAGGATTGTCCTTTAATTTGAGGATTAATACTCTTAAATTGCTCTTAAGGAATCCAAAAGTTGATAGTTCATGGAGGAAAAAAATATAGGAAAAGGTAAAATTTGACCTCATGTGAGGCCCCATGGCCAAGATGAATCTTTGGTGTGCCCATCGCGTGTAAACATATGAATTGAACTAAGTTGGCATCCGACTACATCTCCTATAAAGGATCACGAGTTGGGTATGAGTCATATAATAATACCAAGGAGCTTACTCTACACAAGAGCACTTTTCACATATAAACACTGCCAACTTTTCTTTCCTTATCCATGGGGGTTAGGTTTTCTCTCTTTCTCCACTAGGGCTCTTAGTTTAATATGATTGGGCATAATTTTTTTATCCATTTCTTATTAAGCCATAACCCATCTAAATCCATTTTACTCCTCCAATTTTATGAGACAATTTCTTATTCATAATGTCAAATAATTAAGAATTAACCATTATAAAAATTAAATAATAGAATAATTAAGAATTAATTAGATGGAGAATCCTTCAATAGAAGGAAATGACCAAAGGAAAATTGGAGTTATACTTTTTGCTCAACCGGAGAGTTATAAGTTCACTAAATTGCGGGGAGTCAAAATTGAATTAATGACGAGACTTATTTAATTGAGACTGCACAGAAAAGTCATTGTTTTCGACAGTGACTAGGTCGATGCCAATAATGTCGCTAATCCAATTCTTTCTTTCTCTTTAGTGCCCTTGCATAATTGCCAATCTTCTTTGTCATTAACTTACATCTTATTCCTCAATTTATGTCATTCCCATCTCCTCTTTTTTATCCCACGAACATTATCTTATATTTGCTCTATTTACATTTGTAAGTGCCTTCACTGAATGACTCTTGTTCACATTGGATAAAATTGATTATTATAATATATTCAAAAGGAATAATTTGAAGCATAATGTCACCCTTCAATAATATATATCAAACTCATTTTATATATGATTTCGGTGATGCATATACAATTTCCCACCTAAACTTTTAATTTACAATTTCTATATAATTATGAATTATCTATTCTTAACTCAATGCTCAATATTTTGAATTTCAGGATTTCGTACATCTTGAATATCCATCACATGAGAAGGATATTTATTGTCAAATTGTTGTAGGAAAATTTTTTCGAGATTTAAGAAATTAACAAAGTCAAACTACATAAAATTTGTAACAAATGTGATACACAATATCATAAGCATCAAAATTGAATTGATAAAAAAATTGAAATCAAAAGATGAATTGATGGAAACTCAATGGAATTGAAAACTTTGAAAATGGAATTGTGGGCAATGAGTTTTCAGCTCTTGTGGATATTTTTCCACAATATTGTAGCACGATTGTGACGAAAATATCCAAACCCAACTTATAATGCCACTTAGGAGAATCATGGTTACAAATATGCAATTTTCTCACTAGAACCACAACATGAAAAAATAAAAAACATAGAAAAGAAACTAGAAGAATAAAAAAGAGAAAATGAAAGTGTTTGTGTATATTTTCAATCACTTCTTTTGTTACACACCACATATACAGATGTTAAAGTGTCAATTGAATAGACATAATAATTTAAAATGTTACAATTAAAGGATTGTGTCTCTTTAATTCAATTTTGATTTTCCCTCTATATTAGTTTCCCCCTTCATGTTTCCATTGATTGGTATTTGGCCACTGTATATTGTAATTTTCTCATAATAATAAGAGTAATATAAATATTATGCAGCATATGTGACCTTCCAAGGTTTCATATGATGCCCCTAAATTGTCCATAGAGAAAAAGGATGGATCCTTACTGTTATGTGTGGATTACTGATAAATTCTTAAGTTATCCTACCTTATCACGTGGTATTAGGAACCTACCTTATCACATGGTATAAGGAAGTACCAATCAAAATGTGATAAACAAGCAAATTAATTTTAATCACCCGAGCAATTATCATAATTATTACTAATCAAAGTAGAGAGAAAGAGGGCTTGGTGCAGTTAGTACTACTCTCGTCCTATAACTTGGAGGTCCTAGATTCGATCTAACTTGTGGGACTTCCTTCTACCCCTTCTAGGTCTATGTGCATCCTTGTATACCAAAAAAAATACTAATGAAAGCAATTTAATTGGCTCTTGCTCAACATGTCATTGTGAGGTAAGATAATATAAGATTTATATTGAGTAATGTAATCAGTTGTTCAAGAGATTCAAGCCAAAAGCATGAGTCTAAATGAAACCTTTTGAGTGGATACTATTATTGAGAAGTTCTCTCTTGAATCCAAGGATTTCATAGACAACATTAAAAAGAGTTGAAAGAATTCTAAATTTGGGAGAGTCTATTGTTAGATTTTGTATTAAAGAAGTGAACAATGATTTTGAAAGCAAGGTTTTCAACCTTATCATTGCGAAGGTGAATAGTGGAAGGACTTAGATTTAGATGGGTCCTAAAGAAAGAATTTCTACGAATAAAGTCTAAAGAAATTGCTTTAATAGTAACATAGAGAGTCTTAAATTATGGATATGTATTCAACCTAGCAAATAGTGTCATACAAATCCTCTAAATGAATCGTTATTAGTGGATCCATGGTGGAATAAGGACTTGTACAGTTGGATAAGTATGTGGAAGATGATGAATTGTTAGGCCATTGTTGCAATTTCCCCACAAGATAGCAATACATTGTTTTAATAATACTTAAGCAAAGTAAGTGGGTTACTCCATCTTAGAAGAAATCAACTGCATGAGAGAAAAGTGGGGTCATTTTGAAGGAGAATTTGAGGTGAGATTAATAATTGAAGTATCAATAATTTTAATATCAGTTTAATGGAAGATTAATGTCATGGTTATAAATTAAGCTGCCTGTACTAAAGGTAATTTATCATCAATTTAATGCCACGTTGTTTCATCTACCCACCTCTATAATATATCTCTATAGACTGAAAAATTCTTAAGTGAGCCGAGCTCATTGATGACGTAGTGATCTTAGTCAATAAATGTTCGACACGTAAATAAATATTTTAAATCATGATTAAAAAATAAATATTATTAATGAATAGAAAAAGTAACATAATATTTAATGATAATATGTTAAATATTTATTGATAGAATACACGGATGATGCGATCTCTACAATTGAATAGAATAACCCACTAAGAAGGGGAAAGGATTAATGGGCTTCTTGGGGCTTTTTCCCAATAATGCGGAGCCCATCTTCCCTTCACCTCCATTTTCCGACCAGTGGAAGGGTAAAGAAAGAACCTGATCCCAACATTACAATCGCTCATAACGGCCCCATTTCACATGCAGTGGACAAAGAGGGGGGACTACCTCAAGTTTCCAATGTCCACCCCGAGGTCTCATTACTGTAATCATTTTCTTAGTCATTGGTATTAGTAAACGCTCGTGTTTGCATGATTACCGATCCCCCCTAATGGGAATGTTGCTCTTTTTCGTGACACTCAACTTGAGCTTTCCAATCTCACAGCTGCATGTTTTCCTGTCCCAGAATCTGAGTTTTCCTGTCCCAGAATCTGGGATCGGATTGTTCAATTCTACTCTCTGCCCGCCTCATCTGGGGGTGCCACTCGGTCTGGTAGATTCCAAATTTTCACCTCAACATCCGCAAATTCGGGTTCTTGTAATCGGAGGAAGGAGACGAGAAGGGCCGTTTGCGCCTGCACATCTCCTCCTGCTATGGGTTCTCTGCAACCAAATTCAATGTAAACATTGAGCTCTTATCTTCAAATTTCTTTTCATAAACAGCTACGTAATTTGCTCTATCTCCTTTGATACCTTTGGATTCGCTGGATGAAATTTTCCGTGTATATGATTGCTGAGATTTACTAAAAGTTTGCCTCTTTTGGTTTATATTGGTCTTACCATAGTTACTGAGCTCTCATTATGCTTAAGGTCAGGGATGGATTTAGGGGGGGCGCGGGGGGCGATCGCCCCCCCTGAGCTCGGGAATTTCATGAGATTCTATGCAAATTTTACTTGATTTTGTCCCCTTTTTATTGAATAATATATAGTTCGCCCCCCTGAATTCTTCATTTTAATTCCATATAGAGTTTCGCCCCCCTGTACAAACTTTCTGGATCCGTCCCTGCTTAAGGTGATTAGAGCTTCAGGTTGTCTTTCCTGTGGAATTCTCTGTTCTATTTTAGTTTATTGACGATTAGGGAAACCAATTTAAAGGGGCATGAAGGGCTTCATACCAAGTTGTTCGAAAGCCTGTACTGCATTTCCAGGAGCATTAGTTCCCACGGTGTATTTCCTAATGTGAGACTTATGGAATTCTGTTCTTAGGATTCATAAGGAGCTGTGAACTTTGGCGTGCATTTTGAGCCCAAGGATGATTCTGATGTACTTATTGAGTGCAGAAACGTGTACAAGTCATTTGGCAAGAAACATATATTGAGAGGTGTGAGCTTCAAGGTGATTATTTATAAATAATTTACTTCTTTCAAGCATTAAGGTGATCCCTTCAGATATATTATTTTTCTGCCAGATTATTTCCAAATTTGAAGGGGCGCATTTTTGAACTTACGGTTGCCTAAGATGAATCTGCATGCTACCAGTTAATTCACGGTTTCTCAGTCCTGAATCAACTTGCTATAATTGATAATTCTTCCATTGCATGTGTGCTAGGAGAAAAGGTCTTATTGATAGTCCTTTGAAATTTTGTGTAGATTAGACATGGAGAAGCAGTGGGAATTATCGGTCCTTCTGGGCCAGGGAAGTCTACTATGGCTGGACTTCTTGCTCCTGACAAGGTAGCAGAGTAATTTCAGACTTGCTTTTGCTTAAATTTGGTTAGTTTCAGTTATCAAAACTGCTGATTTTCTAAAACCAGGGTGAGGTTTTCATTCTTGGTAGGAAGAGGAGCGGCTTGATAAACGATGAGGAAATTTCCAGTATTCGGATTGGTTTGGTAGGTATCTTTCTACACTGGGAGCGGGTATTAGTGTCCTGGATGCTCATACTCATAGTTATGATCTTCCCCAACTTCTCTAGGTGTTTCAAAGAGCAGCTCGTTTTGATTCCCTGACAGTCTGTGAAAATGTTGGTTTTCTTTTGTAAGTCCCTGCTTTCAATTCTCTAAAATATAGTTTGATTCTTATTCTGACATTAATTGTACCTTATACTACTATACTTTTTCTGTTGCATAGGTATGAAAATTCACGCATATCCGAAAAAAAATTTCTGAGCTAGTCACGGACACTTTGGCTGCAGTAGGATTGAAGGTGCATAGAACTGTCAAAGCTCTTATTCAATTGTCCAATGCTTCAGCCTAGTGAACATGGCCCTTGAGATGAAGGGTGTTTAGTGCAAAGTAATAATTGCCTGATGATATTGTAATTGTGAGGCATATATTGATTATCTGGGCATATCTTGCATGAGTTAAATCGCAGAAGAAACATGGATCTTTTCAGCAATCTGCTTGTGAATTCCCTGACTGAGAAGTGAATCTCAATACTGTACTTGTCAAATAAAAATATCATCCAGGAAAAGGTCTGAGTTAGTTAGTTATTCTTTTTAGGGAGTTGAGGATCGCTTACCCTCAGAACTATCGAGGGGCATGAAGAAACAAGTTGCTTTGGCTCGTTCTATAATATTTGACACAACAAAGGATTCAATAGAGCCTGAGGTATTATTAGCAGTTTCCGCTTAATTTTGACTCCCAATATGCTTTCTAATGAATGGATGCAACTAGAATGAATATATACTTTCTCGTCATTGTAGGCTATACTTATCAAAACATTTTTAAGGCAATGTCTAGAGTTAGATGATTCTTGAACTTATTTTAAGCAAAAATAAATAAACTAGTGCTCAATTAGATTGTCTGCAAGGGTACAAAACTATGGCCAGTAACCTCCATTGGTGTTTGTGCTGTTTTATGCTCATCTCTTGCTTGCGTTATTCCTAGCAAAGTAGACGAAAGAAAATTGCCAATCTGTTTCACATGTTTCTAACAGTTAAAAAAAAAATACTTAAAGGTACTCCTGTACGATGAACCAACTGCTGTGCTCGACCAATTGCATCTACAGTGGTTGAAGACCTGATTTGTTCCGTCCATAAGAGTCAGATGAGCATGCAGCTGGGAAGCCTGGGAAGATCACCTCATAAGTGTTTGTGACACACCAAAATAGTACCATTTGAAGGGCTGTGGACAGGTTTTGCTTCCGCTGTGTGTCCTTTGGTTGTTCAAGGTGCATCCCATTGGCATATGAGAGAATTGCATTACCTCATATATTTGTAGGTTGTTGTTTCTTCACAAGGGGAAGGTTGTCTGGCAGGGAATGACCCATGACTTTAGTACATCCACTAATCCCATTGTCCAGCAGGTAACTTTTTTTCATATATTGAATGACTTTGTAGTCTGGGAGCAGTAGCCCATTTTATCTGGTTAGTCATAATTTTTAGTTCCACTGAAGAGTATATATAACGCCTTGATGAAGCAGATCCTTTTGCTAGCTGATTGATAGAGATTCTTACATGGGGGTACACAGTTGTTTCCGAGGGTCACCATCAGCCACATCCAACTTACTATCAAGAATTGGTTCTTTAAATTGATTACCTTTAAATGCTGAGTGCTTGCTTTATTTTATTCTCAGGTTCGTAATATGTCCTTGATGGTGTGTTTATTGATTGCAGTTTGCTTCTGGGAGCTTGGACTGTCCAACATAATACTAATACGGAATATATTGTGGCATTATAATGAAGAAAGCACAATGTCTCTGCTTTTTGTCTAGGATGGGGAGATCAGATTCGGATGCTTCACTGAGAAAACATCAGCGTGATCGGCCAGGCTCCACTAGAAGCTATTGACTGCCAAGAGAGGCAATCTATGATGTATTCTGTTCTCATTTACCACTGTCTATGCTCCGAAACTATTGCCGAGAACTACCTGGTCCAGATGACTGATGGGTAGGCGGGAATTGCGAGAAACAACGCTGATGTCTTAGGTTTTTGAGAGGGCCAGAATGGATTCTTCAGACTTGAGCTGATAAATTGGTCAAATGATGAATACGTTGATGATGTCTGATTCTGAAGTTCCCTGTTCCCTCTTTTAACAAATCGTTGCATTCTTACCCAGCTTCTTCCCAATAAGCAATGGACAAATGGACCACCCATAGTAGTGATCCATTGGTCCAAACCTCACTCCTAAATTTGGCAAGGTTGAGGGATTAGATTCAAATCCCTAACACACACTTGTCAAAAACACTTGCCAATGCTAAGGCTTGAACCTTGACGTTACTAGCCTCTGGACTACACTTATGTGGCAGAGCTATATTGATGGCAACACTACTGACTGCTAATTATCTAACTTATTTCATATGTTCATAATTGGACATGCAAGTATAAACACGCTAGTTGTCTAACTTGTCTGATATGGTTTGATATATTCGTGATTGAATACGAAAGTAGGTACATGATGTAGCAAGGGAACGTGCATCTTCAATTCCACTGCCTCCTTTAACGTGTAAAAAAGTTAATGGACAAAGGGGAAAAACATTACAAGTTGATGGGGTGACCCATAATAGAAAGTGTAGCGGGTTGAAAATAACAGGAAGCCTCGGGAGTTGATGACGCTGCCAGGTTACAAACCACTTCTCCCTAGTACTACCAAAAGAAGAAAATGAAAGCAAAAAACGAAAGAGAGTTGACTCCAAGGTGAGGGGAATGTACATGGTTCTGTGCTCTTGTGCACTGAATCAGAATTTGGTTTCAAGAATGTATTTTCTCGCTCGAGCTGAACAGAAGAGCGAAACAACACCAAAGTAAAAACTAACAAAGGCACTTAAACAGAACACCCAAAGTGAGATAGGACCATCCACCATTTCCTCCCGGAAATTCTTGCCCGGCTCTACTGGACGGTCTCCCTTGTTGCACCCACCACTTGAAGACTCCACGCACAAGTTCGGGTTTCCAGCAAATGCCCCTGGGAACTTCCAATAGCCTTGCTTCTTTGCAATAAACCCAGAGAAACAGTTATACGAGAAGTTCAAGACCGTCAGATTCTGAAGACTGAAAACGTTTCCTGGAATGGGACCTGACAAGGTGTTGTGCGACATATCCAAAACTCTCAAACTGCTCATTTTCTCTAAACCAGGAATAGTGCCGTTCAGGAAATTGTATGACAAGTTCAAGTATTCCAGGCCTTGCAATCCGAACAAACCCACCGGGATTGCCCCATGGAGCAGATTGTCAGACAAATCAATCCCAACTGCTGAATCCAGATCATAGCTGAGATTCACTTCATTGATATCAGCAACAAGCATGTGAATTTTGATTCCCACATTTCCTGAGCCAATAAATGGCACATTAGCTTGGCGTGTGCTGACATCTCTGAAGTTAAAATATAAGCTATCGTTGAAGTTCCCTTCCGGTATGAAGCCAGAGAAATTGTTTCCCGAGAAATCCATCATCTCAATTGCTTCAAATGTGAACAGCCAACTCGGGAGACTCCCACTGAACTTATTCTGAGCCAAGGAGAGATACCTGAGATTCGACCATTTGGTTATTGCATCATTAAGAGTTCCTGAGAGATTGTTGGAGCTCAAATCCACGACTTCGAGTGACTTCCACCCAGCCAAAGTCTGTGGGATTTCACCAGAGATCCTGTTGTTGCTAAGATCCAGGATTTTTAGACTATTGAGTGCATCAAGCTCTGGTTGAATTTCGCCGGAAAGGTTGTTGTTATTCAGAACCAGTGCAAGTAATTGAAAACAGCCGACAATGTTCAGAGGAACTGGACCTGACAATGCATTGTAGGAGAGGTCGACAACTTGAAGGTAGGTAAGGTTTCCAATCCTCGATGGGATCTCCCCGGTAAGAAGATTATGTGAAAGAAACAAGGCCTGCAAGCTTTTCAGTTCAGTAATCTTCGAAGAGATTTCACCAGAGAACTGGTTGTGAGATAAGTCGAGAAGTATCAGCCCTTTCTCAGTAGCCTTGGCAATTTTACCTGGGAGACTACCCCCCAAATCATTGTTGCTCAAGTCCAACGCAAGAAGCTTCTCTGAGAATACAAGCCCAGGAGAAATTTTATAGCTCAGGTGATTAAAGGACAGGTTCAGATGTGTCAAGGCTTCAAGTGAAGCAATGCATGTAGGAATCCCTCCAACAATAGAATTGTTTCCTAAATTCAGAACCTTCAGTGATTTCGAGGACGCTGTGAAACAGGGCAAAGTGCCAGAAAACGAGTTGGACCCGAGATTGAGCATCTCCAATTGCTGATGAAAATCGCGTAGGTCACCCCCTAAATTGTTTTTCTCAAAGTTTAAATACCTCAAAGATTTTGTGTACAACAAACCTTCAGGAATTTCACCCCAGAAAGAATTGAAGCTGAGATCGAGCCTCTCCAACCCCGCTGAAAAATTACCAATCCAGGGCGGCAAAGGACCACCTAAATCTTGATTGCCATTCAAAGCGAGCTGCTTCAAGTTTCCCAGGCCACTAATTGTCTCGGGCAAAACACCAGTTAGCTGGTTCTGACTAAGATCAAGGACCTCGAGACTGTGGAGTGAGCCAAAACATGGAGGGATTGGACCAGCAAGGCCGTTCCATGACAAAACTAGAGACCTTAGAAGGGAGACAGTGCACAAATTGGGGTGGATTTTTCCGGACAAGTTCATCCCAGTCAGGTTCAAGGAGAGTACCCTCCCACTGGGACTTGAACAGGTGACTCCAGTCCAGTTGGTGCAATCAGAGCCAGACCAAGGCAGTAGACTGTGGCTTGGGTCTTGCACCCAAGACCTGAACGCCAAAAGGGGGACCTTATCAACTGGGTCGATATCAACTGACCCACAAGGGTTTAAGCTCAATAGCAGCATAAACAACAGGAACTGCAGCAACTGTGACTCCAGATGCTTAAAGGGGCCAGATTCAGGGACACATTTGTCCTCCATGTTCGGAAGAAAGATCTTGATCAGCGAGAAGCCTAAATACAACGACAAAAGCAGCTACCTTGAGGCGAACTGTTACATGGGCCAGGATGAAACATCTGCGTCTTGCACCAAGTGGGTTCAGTAGCAAGCATTTGGGAATTGTGGAAAAAATTCAAGCAAAGAGAGAGGGAGTGAGAAGAAGGTCAGAAGGAGGAGCGAAGGATACCCACAGAAAACGGAGATTTACAACAGCCATTTGAAGGTAGGTTCAGAGAATGAGAGCTGCTAGAATGAGAGCTGCTCAGACATTCTCATTCTCACTCTCTCTCTCTACTATATGAACAACAAAAAGGGCCATCAGTAAAGCTCATCCTACTGAACTTTGAAATAAAGCAGCAAAGGAAAAAAAAAAAAAAAGGAAAGGAGGCTTCTTTCTTTATTCTTATCTCTCCTCCTTTCTTTCTTCTTTCCCTTTCCCACCCAGTCGCCGTGCCTGTGGCCCCGTTGTTTTTCTGTTCGAGAAGAAGCATCAACAGTCATGGCTGCTAGATTAAGATTGCTCACTAATAAAGTTGTTTTTCTAACCCAAAATCCAATATCCCTAATTACTTTAAATTTGAGATTATTCTATTAAAAAATTATCTAATCTACCATAAATTTTTTTTTTATCCTAGAAAATTATGAGTTATACTCTATTTTCTCTAATATATTACGTCATTAATTTTGACAATTAATTGCTGACGTGTATCGTTAATTTTATTGATTTTGTAAACTGAATATGATGTAACATCACACGTAGCGTCCATCCAATTATAAAAAAAGCACTAACTATTGTAGAATTCTCTATTTTATCATGAACTATTATCGAATTCCCTATTTTATCACGAACTATCGTTGAATTCCTTATTCTACTACGAATGATTGTCGAATTTCTTATTCTATCATGAACTATTGCCAAATTTATATTTTACCGTAAATATTTATTGAGTCCCCTATTGTCATTTTTTGGAATTTCTAGATGGCTTCCTCCTCCTCCTCCTCGTCTCTCTTCTATTTCTTCGGACACTAGCATTGGCAAAATATATGGTTCTTGCTAGATTAGGTAAAATGTTAGTGTATAGTATAATTTTAATTATAGTAATTTTTTATCATACCAATATTATATTTAAAAAATTAATTATAAAATTAAATAAATATTGATTAAAATCATTGTAAAATTAATTGTAAATCAAGACTTCACATGAAGAAATTTAACAACAATATTTTAAAGTATTAATGAAAATAAATTTAATAACCATCAACAATAATCTACACTATAAAGTTTATTGTATCAAATTGTAACTCATTCTATAGATATATTTGTGGATCACCAAGATATCACATAAAAGGGCAAATAACCGAATTAGATTTGAATTTTCGAATTCTCACTTTTAACACAAACTTTTCACATGATCTAGGAATGCACAAATTATGAGATATTTTTTCGGTGTATTGTATTTGGTATGCAGAAACCTAGTGACCCTAACCAATGCAGGTTCAAGCCATAAAAATTTTGATGTACATTCAAAATTATCAAAAAAATTTTGTCTTATTTGGTGTCCTCATATTGTAAGAAACATACATACACTTACTTGATGTTCTTTTGAAAAATGGATGATGCAATATAGCATATAAATTGATTTTTTACGTCCTAATTGTGTGCTATTAATATTATTTCGAAACGAAAATATAAAATAGTATGGGACCATGTAAGAATGTAATATTAATTAAAGCACCTCAAATAACATTGACAGGAATATGTAAAGAATAACAATTTTCTTTCATTCAGTTGATACCATGGTAAATAAGGGAACTAAAGCAAATTTATGAGTTTTTTTGGTAAAAATAATTTGTGGTAGAGTAGAGAACTCAATAATTGTTTGTGGTAAAATAGTGACTTTGACGATAGTTCATAATAGAATGAGGAATTCGATAATAGTTCGTACCAGTTAGGTATAAAATTTCCTTTTTTTTAATACTAATATGAAACTTTTCCAACACTTTTTGTAATATCAGAGCAATTTCCCCGTAATGAGGCACACTTTTAGCAAACAAAAAGGAAGAAAATGTATACTTTTGACAAAAGAAACACGACTGCCGGAGGCGAGTGACCATCACGCTCTTGTCCCACCCGCAATGTTACACTTGAATTTCTCATCTTGTCCCATTCCCCTATCGTAAAGCTTGGGCCAGCTTCACGTCCTCATCTTCTTCTGGTGAAAGAACACAAGACCAATTCACATAATCCTGTTGATGAAAATTTAGACTAGAAGAATGGCTCGGGACAGTCCTCAGATCAAGTGGATCCAATTCGGGATTCAACATGATGAAGAGTTATGTGGTTAAAGTGCTCCAACATTATTATGTTGCTACCTATTTATGATTAAATCCCACATCGACCAAGTTAAATAATAAACTTGCATTTATTGTCTGTAAGAGAATTTGGATTCTGCCTCATATAAACTTAGACTTTTAGATGGATATGAGCACAATTTCGTATAGATTTAGTAGAAATTCTATGTGAATCTCACCAATACGTGATGAAACCCGATAACAATATATGGATTAGAACTCCAAGATCTGCAAAGAATAAGTTTCGAAAGGCAAGTTTTAACTCGTTAACTAGCGAGATAAGAACCAAGGCTGCGGATTGAAGAGGACGCCACACCCAAGGATTGAAGTGATAAGTTCGGCTGTAGAATGCCACAAGAAATCTGGATAAGTTTTAGAATCTTCTCAAGAATTATGAAAAACAAATTCCTCACTCAAATGAAAGAAAATATATATTTAATGAATTAAGAAATCTACCAAATTCGTCCAACCTCTGCCCTTATCAAAGAGTAGTTCCCTGAACGACAATTTTCAAAACTCCTTTCAAGGGTTACAGACCTTTTCAAGTGATGAAACATATAAGTGATTATGCCTACAAGTTGGACTTACCAGGCGAGTATGGTGTTAGTGCAAACTTTAATGTTTATGATTTATCTCCATTTGATACAGATGACGATTTGAGGACAAATACTTCAAAAGAGTAGGAGAATAATGCAAATCAAGAGCATACCATAGAAGATCTGGTTTGAGGTCCAAAGGGTCCGGTTACAAGAGCAGGAGCCAAGAAATTCAAGAAAGATCTTAATGGGCTAATTCGAGAAATATGAACTCAAGTGAATTCAATGAAGCATGTTGAAGCAAGTCCACATGTGTCATCAGCACGTATCAATTTGATTCAAGTTTTATAAGATTCTGATCAAAGACAAATAAATGATGCAACAAGAGAATAAAGAGATTTGGGAAAGTAATTTGCATGCTTTGGGCTCAATATCAGCACACAAGTTACAATATTACCTTTCCAAGTTATTATATTACATGTCTTTAGCTATTTAACTCTAAATATTAGGGTTATATTTCATTATTTCTTATAGAGTAATTATAAGATTTTATTTTTCAATAGTTACCTATTACATAGAGATCCAATTTGGCAACACAATATTTTTTATATCTTATAATCTTGGTCTATTTAAAGGACAGGGCTGAGTTGGACAAATTTGGCAAACTTCTTCAATGCATATTTTCATTTTTTTGAGTGAGGAATTTGCTCTTCTTGGTTCTTGAGAAGATTCATAAAACTTATCAAGATTTCTTGTTACATTTTATAGCCAGACTTATCACTTCGAACCTCAGGTATGGCATCATCTTCAATCCATAACTTTGGTTCTTATCTTATTAGGGAATGGGTCAAAACTCGCTTTCAAAACTTATTTTTTGCTGATCTTAGGGATCTAATCCATATATTATTGTCGGGTTTCACCAAGTGTTAGTGAGGTTCACATCAAATTCTATGTAGTATTAGGGTTAGTTATTATGAGGGCCCAGACCACGCCAGCCTAAAATAGGAAAAAGAATACCTAGCTCATGATAAGTTATATAACTTGAGGATGGAAGAGAAAGCATGTCTTGTGGTTAGTCATACCTCCCTTACCCGAGTACGAAAGAAAAATCCTTGTCTTGAGGTCAGTTGTTGAAGGAGAGCATTCAATGCACATGTTAACTATAAATATGTTGTCACGTGATGGTGGGTATTGAGAATTAAATCCTACATCGGTCTGGTTAAGGAATAAACTTGGGTTTAAAAGAGAATTTGGATTCTATGACCTATAAATTTGAACTTTTAGATGGATACGGGTCAACATCTTATAGAGTTAGTGGAAGTTTTACGATATGGAACCAAGGCTGACAGTCCCTATTTCAAATCTGAACCCATGGAAATCAAATGATGACCCTAGATGTAGTGGAAATTGAGAATATGCTAAATGCAATCTCCTCGTCGGATTAGTTGCATGCCAGCTAGAGTCAAGTTTCATATGTACTTGGAATTATTAGAATTAAATTAAAATTAAGATGGCAGCCTAAGATTAATCCCCAGAGGCTAGATGGAGAGTATAGCACCACGTGTAGAACATTGAATGGTTTACCAGTCGATTCAACACGAATCTTCTTCTCACCATGGCCACTCTCCTCTACATATGTTAATGCACTAGTGTAAGGATACCATTTCCCAAGATAGGTTTTTTTTTTTGAAGGACATATGATTGTGTCATGTGGAACCAACTGAACCTGACCTAAACTTGATCCAGATTGGATTATTAATAGTGGTGTAACACCTTATTTTATTTGATGAATGAAGGGCATTTGCATTGCAAATTATTATTCAGAAGAGCGAAACAACAAAGATAAATCATTTCATCACGAACTACGTGATAAAAATAATGTTTGCTATAAAGAATCAGAGAAAAATGAAACTCAAACCTCATGTGCGAATGAAGGCTAGTTTCACAAATAACAACATGAGAAGAATATGTAGTTGCTAGACTGACACAAAAGTCTGACACTCATTAATAGAATCTACTCACACTGGAAGAAAAAGGAAAATAATGAAGGTAGGAAGTGGGATTATAGGTTTGGCGAGTGGAGGAAATGAAGTAACTATATCAGTAAAAAGATGGGATGATAGTTGTTGGACTTACACAAACATCTGTATCAGTAATTGAATGATTTGGCTAAAATCCTCACGTGAAAAATAATATTTCATCATATTTTTACAAATGTCATTGCATATGACATTACTTCAGTGATGAGCGATATATCTCTCATTCCATGGTGGATAAAGGTTTGCTACAACCTTTGCCCGTGCCAAAGGGAATCTTTATTGATCTAACTATGAACTTTATCGAGGGCCTTTCGAAATCAAAGGGATGAAATATAATGCTATTTGTGGTTGATCGGCTAACAAATTATGCACATTTCATTGGGTGAGCACACCCATATATAGCTCCATAGATGGCTAGGCCTCTGTGGATAATGTTTGTAAGCTACATGGCTTCCCAGCTAGCATCATCAGCCACTAAGATCCAATTTTCATGAGCACCTTCTGGCAGGAACTCTTTTGGTCTCATGAGGTCACACTATGACATTCCTCTACCTACCACCTTAGTCAAATGGCCAAATTGAGGTCCTAAATAGGTGTCTTGAATGCAGGTGCACGACAGGGAAACTCCCAAAGTAATGGCATCAATGGATCGTCTTGGCCGAGTGGTGGCATAACACAACTTTCCACTCCTCTACCCAAATGACACCCTATCAGGCCTTGTATGGGGTTGCTTCGCCCCCACACATTCCTTATGTTCCAAGGGACTCAATAGTTGCTGTTGTGGATGCTGAATTGACTGAGAGGGAGGCCATCATCACTCGACTCAAGGCTGCGTTAACCAAGAGTCAACATAGAATTAAGCATTATGTAGACAAACATCACAGTGAGCAAGTTTTTCAAGAAAGTGATTGGGTGTCTCTCAAGCCGCCGCCCTATACGTAGCAATTAGTTCATCACCGTCTCACTCCAAAGCTAGCTACAAGGTACTATGTCCCTTATCCAATCCTTAAGAAGATAGGTAATATGGTGTATCAGCTCTGTCTTCCTCCCGACGCTTGGATCCTAAAGTCTTTCACGTGTCCTTGCTTAAGAAGGCCAATGGTCCACCAACTCATGTCATAGAGTTGCCACTGGGAGTGAGAGCTGAACAACCCATCAAGCCTACATCCATACTAGACCAGTGCATGGTTAAGAGGGGCAATGCTCTAGCCACTTAGGTTTTGGTTTGATGGTCCATGAACTCACCTACTAGTGACTCTTGGAAGTTCCTGATGACCTCCGCCTGCAATTTCCACACTTAGACCTTGACAACAAGGTTACTATTAAGGAGGGGGTGTTGATAGGTGCAGCAAAATAACTTGCAGTAAATTGAGAGCAAGTAGAGGGCATATTCACCCATACTAAATAGTTAAAGTCTCTAGTAGAACAATTGTAATAATGGGGGAGTTCTATGGAAATATAGGAAAGTGACCATAAGAGTAAGGTATCGAATCCTCAACTCCTCTAGTTTCCCTCTCTTCTTTCCTCGTTTGCTGCTCTTCTTTTCTTCTTCTTCCTCTTACCAGACTTATCCATCTCACGCTCAGTCAGCTCAGCAACGTGCATGTACCTTGCATGGTTAGCAAAGGGAGGACGAAAGCAAATCCCTTTTAGACCCGAGATCCCATAACCAGAGCATGCTTGCTGCAGCTTTAAGTGTAGATGATGTGTTTGATCTCACTCTCAAGCCTCTGGTCCGAATCTTCTCCCTCTGTCTTCTTCTGTTCGTCGCCGAGGTAGCCTTTACCCCTGCCTTCGCGAAGGTATCTATCTCGGATTTCATTCCCCCAGTTGCCACATATATGTGTGTTAGCATGCAAATCGTTTCATTTTGAATTCAATAGGCTATTTTAGCAGTCTCAGGGAGGAAACGACAAGGAAGAAGAAAGAGAATCGTTGGCTAAAGATCTGGGTCGCCACAGCAAAGTAAGAAGTTCTTTTGTTTGACTGCACCTATACTTTCTAATGGAAGAATTGTTCTGTGACAACTGAAAGACGATGATACTGAGGCTGTCATGTGGCTTCAGATTGTGCTTGGCAAACTTGGAAATGGCGCTGTTGGAGATGCCAGCTCCGTTAATCTCAATCTCGGTTTGGACTTTGCTGGTCTTCGGGTTTTTCATGCATTCTTCATCAGCCTCTCGATGATCCTTGTTAGTGAGGTTGGTATACTCATCTAATAAGCGGATTCTCCTTCATGGGCATCTCTCTTTTTGCTGTTAACTTATTCTTGCATCTCAGCTTTCTGAATATATTCAAGAATCACTGTACTTTCATGGTTGTATCTTGAAAGTTTTGTGTGAACGAAACTCTTTTGACCGAATTAGCAGGAACAAGTCAAGCTTGCTTGACCACGACGGTGGCATGTGGGACATGAAAATTTCTTTCTGTGATTTCTCTCACCATGGCCTATAGCCAAGTTTCACACTAAGAAATGTCGATACTTGTAGATTGGAGATGAGACATTCATAATAGCAGCCCTCATGGCAATGCGTCATCCAAAGTCAATTGTTTTATCAGGTGCCCTTTCTGCTTTGATTGTGAAGACGGTGAGTAAGCTGTGCATTTGCCGAACGATGAGAATGAAGTGCTCCCTTTTATTATCATTCTTTTATCTCTATGATTTGTTTCCATGTCATTCTCTGCATTATGATAATTAACTGCACTTGGCACTTGCATCTGAATGGTATTTAAAACGGAGGTTCCAGATGAATCAAGTAAAAGTTGCTCTGCATGTTAATCAGGTGCTTTCCACTAGACTTGGTCGAATTGTTTCAAATTTGATGTCAAGGAAGCATACAAACAATGCAGCCACAGGTATATCTTTTTAGCCATTTTATGGCCTCATTTTATCTCCTTCTCAAGTCACAGGTTCCACTTTCTCTTGAGAAAGACAGTACTTCAAGATATATTTTTTTGCTTCTCTCAAATCGTTTCACTCTTCATATTTGCACTCTTTAGTAACAAGGAAATGACAATGTGTTGGAGCATTTCTATTGATAAGAAAGTCAAGAAGCCACTCTTTCTTGATTTATTTATTATTTGCTTCAGTCCTCTATGCCTTTTTTGGCCTACGGTTGCTTTATATTGCCTGGAGATCATATTCAAAGTCATCCCAGAAAAAAGAGATGGAAGAAGTATGTTTCTCTTGGTATCCCTGACTTTTTTTGGCCATTGTGCATATTGATGATTAGATAGCTGGTTAAATAGTAGAATTCGGAAGAAATATTACCTTTAAGTTCATTCCTTCAATGCACAAACATTAGATGGGTCAAAAATTAGATGAAGATAGTAGTATCCATATGTTAAAAGTATATGCTAATATGTTCGAACTTGATGTTACAATCTGTCATTTCTTCCCAAGGCACTGGATTTTGCGAAGCAAAAGCTATTATTGTTTGTGAATTTGCTAAATTATGCCATCTAATATCGATAGGTTGAAGAAAAGCTTGAGTCAGGACCAGGGAAAACAACCGTCCGTTGCTATCTTTCAAGATTTTGTACACCCATCTTTCGAGAGGTACTTCTCTGGCATGGGCTTTGGTTGTAAATTTTGATGCCATAATATTTCACTTCATTAGGTTTGAGGCTTTTAGCTTCTTTGACAATCGCTAGCTCTATGTTCGTTACGCTCTCTATCTGTTTAAATGTTTTAACACAATGCTGCCAACTTATCCGCTTACTTTTTTTTTAACTCATTTATCTTAACCTTTCTTACCGAGTGGGAGGATCGTAACCAGATAGCTACCATTGCAGTAAGTTACTTTTCTTCATTGCAAGCCTATTTGTGTTTTTGAGGAAGCTCTTTAGTTCTCTCATATGGAGATCACAACTTCCCTCTATAAAACTTTGTGTATACATTAGTTTAATACTTGACACTACCTTTTCTATTTTGTGTTCGTGTGTGTGAAATTGGTTCGGTCCTGTGTCCCCATGCTTCATGAGGGGTTCATGTTTCTGTTAGCATGACTTCGATGACACAAGAAGATCAAGAAAAGGAAACCTGGAGAGAAAATTAAGAAAAGGAGATCTGTTGTAGCATTTATGTTAAATGGATTATGGATCTTCTTCTACCTGCAGCTTGCAACACACAAGAATGCTTTAGGAGTTGCTATTGGTGCAACGGTAGGGCATTCGTTATGCATGTCATTGGCAATTGTGGGAGGAAGCATGTTGGCGTCAAAGATCTAGCAGAAAATAGTTGCCGCCATTGCAGGCCTCCTGTTTCTGGGTTTCTCCTTGTTTTCCTATGTTACGGATAATTTCCGTAAAAGAAGAACGAAGTTCAATCAAGAGGATCGAACATGAGAAGATAGAAGATGAGGGATGAAGAAGAGAAGGAATCAGACAAGAGGGAGAGAGTGATTAGTACTTCATTATTCCATTCATATTGCTTCCATCAATTACAAGGCTTTTATAGGCTCGTTGCCCATTGCTCTGTTCAACTGCCAGGATACCAAACTAATCGATTCTTTAACAGCCAAACATTCGGTATTTACAAAGAAGTCCTATTTTTCCACTTTTCCATAATTCTGCCCCTCTTTCTAATTTTGCACATATCATCCTATTTCTATCCTCTACTTTAAGTGTGATTTTGTAGACAATACGATTCTTTTATGGGTGTTGAAGCTCTCAACCTCCCCGGTCTTACACAAAAATTTATCTTCAATGATACTTCAACTTTGTAAAGAAATTATTTTGTATAATCTTCGCCACAAAGACAGACGGAAACCTACGCCATCAGTTCTTGATGTGCCAAATTTTCGAGAATCGTGTTGCCCCAAAATCACATCTCCAATATGAAGAAGAGCAAAGCCTAAGCAAATCAGATCTTGGGGAGCACAACCTTATTCATAGCTCAATAAGAAGACGCTTTTCATCTTATAATTGGAGATGGTCATGATTTCACCTGGCAACATAATTCCCATATCAATTGGGGGAGTGTAAATGAAGTATTTGCTGCTCAAAACATGGACTCGATGGATGGTGACGGATCTAGAAAAATGGTTTAACTTTTAAGGCGGCGAAACGGAAGGAAAAGGGAAAATGAATTCAAGAGGTGAATTACAATAACTTAATTGAAAAAATAAACAAAACAGAGACAAATAACAACAGAATCTATCATGAGTGATGACTAAAGACAACTTTCTGGGGCTAATGGGCATCGCAACCTTTCCAGTAATGCGGGCAATAGGTAGTGTCTGATCCAAGCCACAACATTTGATGATATCCGAGTATACATCAGATGGCTTGTAATGCACTGCTTGTCTTCTTGGTAGAGTCTGCCCAAAGCAAAGGGCACAGAAAAAGTTGCCATGTATGTGATGGTGGCTTATAGTGAAAGAGAGGCAAGTGAAGGAGAGAGGAGCCCACTTCCCAACTGACCTATATGGTGGAAGTTGCCATCCAACAGAACAGTACAATGATTCTCCTCTGCGTTTGTTGAGAAAACAGAGACCACAAGAACTGTAAGTGAGTTGAAATGCCGCAATTAATACCTACCAGCCTTTCTAGCTAATTTCGGGTCGATGCAAGGTATATATCAATGAGAGAACATTGCATTCAACAATTTGGTTCCATGCAGATCACACATAGGCAGGGATATCCTTAAATATCATCGAACCAGCTACGAAGCCGACTCGTGGTTTGTTGCCTGGATTTTCGGTTCGTCTAAAGTCACTATAAATTGACACAGAAGGCAACCCTACCAAACCTTCCCATTTAGAAATCAGTCACTCCTCAACAGGCAAAGGAGATTCAGGATGGAGAGGCTCGTTTTGCTGTCGTTTGCTATCGGGTGCATGTTCGAGTCGGGTGTCGGTGTAGCTTCTTCACCGCTTACACGGAGATCATGAGCCCTAGCCATTCGCTCTCCTCCAATAAGTCTCTTCCTTCTCTATCTTTGCGGTCACTTATTCTTCTTCTTCCCTACACAAAATGTCACTTTGCTGATGTTTCTAATAGCTGTGTGTGATGGTTTTTTAGGGAAATGGAGCAACCGAACCGGAAGGATCGGATGATGAAACCTCATCAGATGAAGGGATTAAGAACTTTGTGAGTTTGCTTGCTCCTTCGAAGTCCAATGTATCTTCCGGAATTCATAGGATGTTCAAAGGTTTCAAGAATTTTTCTCACTTGTTCAGTAAGTCTTTCTTCAAACATCAGAACACGGCAATCTGACTCATGCTCTTCCTGCACATACTTATGCCTATGATGAATGATTACCAGTATACAAGGAAGATATGGAAGAAGGGGAGGTGGACATAGAAATAGGACTTCCGACCAATGTGAAACATGTCAGCCACATAGGATGGGATGGCTGTGCAACGAACTCCGTTCACCGTTCAATAGCTGCAGCTGGGACAACCTCTTCATCCATCCTAACACGAACATGCTCTCTAGATCTCTTTCAGCAGCTTGCTTCTCCAAGTCCTACAGCTTCTGACATCAAGCCTTTGGAGGGTCGATCCCATAACAGGCAGACATCTAATCCAAAGCCCTATGAGGATCCCATTCCACTCAAAGGCTAAATTCTTTTTGGCGTTTTGCATCATGGAAGCCCTATGAGGATCCCATTCCACTCCAGATCTTTAGTTTGTTGTTTCTTTGAAGTTTTCATGGTCTTGCTCCATTCGTTTGGGCCCTTTCAATTTATCCAGTTACATGAATTTATGCCTGCTAGTTCTATAGGTAAAGTATTGATATTTTCCCTTAAACTCAGTTTATTTAATCATATACGAAGTCTTCTCTGAACGGTAAGATAGGATTTGCTATTCCTACATCCAGGAGCTGTTCAAATTTGTCAATTACTTCTCTTATATCTGAAACTTCAACATGGTGCCTCGAAATAGTCAAAAATAGAAGGCATCAGTCTCTTTTACATGAGAGAGTTTTTTGCGTAACTAATATATTACATAACAGTGTTCACATGGTACCACGAACTGATAAAATTAAACCATTTTAAGATTTTTCATGTAAACTAAAAAAACTTAGAAATAATTTAATTTTATTAATTTATGATGCCATGTAAAAACTATCACATGATATGTTAGTTATATACAAGAGTATCTTCTTTTACAGATACAAAGATGATGAGATTGGAGAAACAATTCAAATGAGAAATGATATACGGCCTAGGGCCTGCCATTAGTTCTCAGATGCTGGCCCCTGTGGGGAGTTAAACCTTGAACTTAACCTACTGTAGGTTGCCAGCTTACCAGCAGGTCCGGCCCTCGGAGGAGTGAGGTTTAACACTCAAAACCTAATTTTGAGAGAACTTCTTTCTGTGTTTGAATGAGTTTCCATGTCAGTCGATTTAGTCTTGCTACTAAGTTTTAGTATTAGATTTGGGAAAGATCTCTAGCCACGTGTCTATAAAAAAAATCGAAAAGGTCAGGACTTCAACTCCGATTTGAAATTTCTCCAACCGTATTGACTTTTTTCGATTTTTTTGGGCCCTGATTTGTAGTATATAAATATTTTGGTGCATTAATAAGTTTAAATCCCGTTAACATTATAAAGATTATGATTCAAAGAGTTGTATCACATGTGGACTATTTCGACATAAACTTTGATTAGTGACAATCCATTAATTCTGAGAATACCATGCACAAAATATTGAGAAAAATTTTTCTTTCACAAATATTTCTTCCACCTTACACTAATGAAGTTTATTACTCAAACATCATAACAATGTAACTATCGAGAACCCCTATCACAATTCTCCTTCGACTCTACAACCTCCTCTCCTCATTCCAAGTCCCTCCATGCACCAAAATCAAAATTTGACTAGCCAAAATGATAGTCGATACTCTATTCCAAATCATAGCCTAGTTGATCTAATTAGCAGGCCAACTAGTTAAGGAGGCCGAGGATGCCCACTCTTTCAAGCAAGAGCACACCGAGCTTAGGGCCAAGGCCAAACCCAAGGAAGCTCCCCTCTCTCCTCTGCCAAGTGTCCCGTGCTACCCAAACCCTCTATGAGTTGAGCACCTGACTCGTCATATTATTAGCAGCACAAGCAAGCCCTGTGGAGGGTACTCTAGCTTGTTCTCAAGTCCAGGCCCATAACAGTCTCGTCTGAAGGCTATTCGCTGTGATGATCTCAGTGGTAGCAATGACCTCCTGAAAGTCTTCGACGCAGCCCGAGAACTCGATGGGGGATGGGATCAGGGTATCAAATAACATATCTGTATCCAATATGGAAGATAGAAAAAAGTGAAATTTACATATTCATGGTTATGTGGCCTTGGCCTTCTATTAAAGATGGAGGGCAAAATGGACATTTTACCTTAATCTAATGGTTCCATTAACAACATTGTATTTTTAATGGAAAATGTCTAATATAGTAGACAGTGAATAAAAGATAAAGTCCTTGTAAGACCTATGTAAAGAAAAAGTTGTGGTAGAAAATGAGAAAATACCCATATTTCTTGGTTACTTTCACTATATGCCCTTTTTATCTAATTGATTCCTCATAACATATCGGTCATTAGTAAATTAGTGAAAATTGTACCATACATAATTATTATTAATTAAAATTATTTTATCAATATTTTCTTACCTAGTTATTACTATGAGATGTAGTCTAAATTTTTTTTTACTGCAGAGAATTACATTCTCAACTTATATGTTCTTTCACAAATAACTCTCCATAACCCTTGATACACGTTAATGCGAAATTGAATGGAAGATCCGATAGGCATGGATAAAATGACGGACCCGACATAAAGATTGGACCGATAGGTAGTCACGTGAGACGAATGGGATCATCGAAGACGGTCCCAATCAGAATTCAGAAGCCGATAAAAATATCTATTAATTAATTAATTGGGGAAACCGTAGAAAAAGACAATGGATAAAAAAAATTTAAATTGTCTTATCTCATTATAATACAGTAAAAAATAAATAATTAAATTATTTGAATTAATACTAATTATGATAATTACTTAAATAATTAATATTAATTTAATTATTTGTTGTATTTTAATTAATACTTATTCAGTCACGTTACTTGATAAATGGCACCTCCTCAGAATGTCTCATAAAACGGACGCACCTAATTGGAACATCGAGGCTCCCACCTCACCCACTCTGTTCCCCATCACTAGCCCCTTCCTTCCCTTCCCCAGCTAGGCTTCTCACAGATCACACACACACACACCCACAAATCTCTCTCTCTCTCTTCCCCGCTTGCCAATACAGAGGGAGAAGAAGCCTTCCCTACCGCTCCCACCGTCGGCGCAGCCAACCAGCCATGACCGGGAAGGCGAAGCCCAAGAAGCACACCGCCAAGGAGATCGCCGCCAAGGTCGACGCTGCCACCACCAACCGCGGCGGCGGCAAGGCCGGGCTCGCCGATCGCTCCGGCGTCGATAAGGGCGGCCACGCCAGGTACGAGTGCCCCCTCTGCAAGACGACGGCCCCCGACCTCAAGTCGATGCAGATTCACCACGACGCCCGCCACCCGAAAATCCCCTTCGACGAGTCGAAGCTCAACAATCTCCACGCCAATTTCTCTGCCGATCCTACGAAGCCTCGCCCTGGGGTTCGGGGTAGCTTGAAGAAGTGAATCGGGATTTTCGGTAACTGCTGGCAATGTTAGAATCCTCTCTCTCTCTCTTTGACGTTTATTTTCCTCCTTTTTTGGGAATCAGAGTGGATGCTGTAATCGTAAAATGGTGATGATGGGAAGGTGTGCGACGAAACAGGTGACTGTCGATCTCTTATTGATCCTCTCCTTGGTGCGTGCAGTGTATATTACCCGACTCAATGAATATACCATGCCCTTATAAATTTGCGAGCTTTCTGGTTCAAGACTCGATCTCGTTATCTTTGTCGTGTATGATCTATCGGATTCGTGTATGGATCGACACAATTCACCGCATGATGCGACGAGTCTGTGCTGTGCTTGATCTTTTCTTGGGTTCATTTCCCATGCACGGTTGTCGATTTAATGCGGAGTTGTTTCTCTTTTTCTTGGGCATTTTGATGTTCTGTCTGGTGTCTGCCGATGTGAGTGAATGTGGAAATGGGACTGACCTGAAGGATGTGTCACTGCTTGTCTTAGCTTGAAAGAGAGAAGGGGAGCTCGCAGTTATGGTGCTGAGAGCTTCCTTCTTGGGGGTGCCTGCTGCGGTATCCAAAAAGGTTGGTGGGAATTTAGATGATGTTGAGTGCAGAAATCCTCACCTTCTTATATTACCTCTCATCTGTTAGTTTTACCAACTCTGGATGGAGCGGATGGGTTCATTTTCATCTGCTGTTCTTCTGGGTTTTGTTGCCGACAATTGAGTTGGGAAAGGATGTTCTGGGATGGTATTCTGCAGAGGTGCAAGATTGGTAATAGGGGATCAATCAGCATCATGTATATGCGCTTGAAGCTTGCGTTAGAAATGTTGGAATCATGGAAAGATCCTGTGAGGAAGAGGCATGAAAGATATCTTGGGATGGTGGAGTGTTGGTGGCGCAGCCATGAAAAGGGAGAAGCTATGGTTGCATTGTACAGAAGAGGCAGCAAGAGCTCGAGGAAGCTTTGCTTGTTTTCTTGGTGATGGCTACGTCACCACATGAGAACGGATGTTAATGAGGTGTAGGCAATGTAAAACTCTTATTAGCTCGAATATGGAAGAAAAACAAATGTTTTACTATTGACTAGATGTTGAGGACGAACGAATATTATCACGTGAATAGAGGCACTAAGAGTTATAAATCTTACATTAGAGAGTTTGTAAGTTCAAGAGATAACCTCTTTAATTTTTTTCTTCATTTCATCAATTTTAGATCTAAAAACTTTCTCTGTGCACTGAAAAAAAAAATCTAGGATAATGAGAGAGTGACCTACCGCCATTTTGTTAGTTTGAGTTTTTGGTCTTAAATAAAAGGAGGGTAAAAAGGAACTCAGGGGTTAAACTCAAAGGAATATATTGTACATCTAAATCATGTGAAACTTTATAAATTCAAGGTTTGATTCTCTGTTGGCAGAGTAATTCTTGGTTTATTTACTAAAATTAGATTTAAAAAAATCAATATAAAAGTTCCATGACTGCTTTATGGAATGTTATTTGTACGGTCAGTTTGTTTCTGTGTCTCTTCAATAGGAATAGCTTGTTTTCATCGTGTGATTATCTTTCTTTTACGACAGAGATGAGACGGAAAGACCGAGGAGGATCAATTTCACAAGTATTCCAACAATGAGAATAATTAAACTTAACAGGTGGAGTTAATAAAGGACCGTTAAATTGTAGCCACAACAGAACCCAGATTCTTACGAGCTAACGATGCAAATCACTCCAAGAGTAGACAATTACCAATAGAAAGGCAAACCCAGCTGACATGTCGAAGACTTATAATTTCTATCAATGGAAAACCACATGCTTACTGGTTCAGAACATGCTTCTGTCCGAGATTATTAGGATTGACACAGCACTTAGCAGATTATAGGTCTTTCATAAAATCAAGCCCCTATCAGATCAGCCTGTGAATGGTTTTCATGTCAGCTGCCTCCTTGAGAGTCCCTTTCTCAACGTGATCCCACCACTTGAGCAAGAAGTTGTCGACGACAAGCCTAAACCAGGGTGACAGCTTCAGACCTTCCTCGCCTGCATCAGCTTTTCTCAACAGCTCTTTCAGCTGCTCCCGGTTAACATATTTCACGTCAGCAACCTCATCGGGATTTGGGTGAATGCTAACATCTCGAACAATGAAGAGCAGGTAGTCGACTGTGAAAAAGAAAAGGAACAATAGGTTAGAGTACTCCATTAGGATTGTTTTCTGTGACATTTGAATCATGACATCTCGTAGATTTCATGGTGTAGAATAAAACAGCTGCAAGAGTTGGAATCATTACGTTCATGCTCTCCCCATTTGCCATCGGAAGGTGCCTTGTAGAGCATACGGCCCAGTGGGATGAATTGATCAACGGGCACATCTTCAGCCGGAATACCCAACTCATCCAAAAGCTTCCTCTGGGCAGCATTCCTTGCACCTGACACCACGTTATGAGTTTCTTGTAGGAAGTACAAAACAGAGCCCTCTTGTTACAGTAAACTAATAAGAAGCAGCAAGATAGGTATTTTGGAAAATCAGAATCGTTACCAAGGGCATCCTCATCTATGAGCTCAGATTCCCGGTACAGTGGGTGGCTGCAGCAGGTATTTGTCCAAACAAGAGGGAATGTTACCTTTGTAGCAGAACGTTGCTGTCCACAAGAGAATAGAGGTCACACCAGCATAAGACGATAGGTCAATGAACATCTTAAACCATTAGGCTGAGATTAAAATGCCGCAACAACATGACCCGATACTTACTCAGCTGTGGATTCCATATATCTTTTGGCCCATTACATACCAAGACCCACATCAACAATTAATCTTCTTTTTTTTTTTTCTAATTGCTTGCTTAAAAAATATATTGCAGCATAATCAGAAATACTCCGGCATATTTAAATTGTGAGCAGGTCCTAGCTTTTAGCCATCTTCCTGCCCCTTACCTCTATTTTGGATCTCTCTGCATATCTTTAAATGTAGGACTACTTGTCGCACCAAGCTTAGAATGAATCATCAGTCTCTCATGCCTTCCGTGGACTTTATTATAAGTGCATAAGCAAGCAACTCTTCACTATTTCTACCTTCATTGATTAAATAAAGACATTACATGTCTATTCCTGCTGTCTTGAACTGTTCAGTATCTGATAGAACCTTGAAGTAATAATAGAGTATCCCCTATGCCTCTGGAAGGTCAAAATTGTGTCAAAGATCTATTTTCCCCCCTTTAGAAGATATGGAGAAATGCAACCCCTCATAAGGGATTATTTCATTAGAACATCTTCCATTCTACCAGTACGCTTTCAATTTCGGCAAAAAACACACCCCTTTTTCAAAAAACGTACTTGCGTACTTAATTGAAGCAAAAAAATGATGAATTCCATGAGAATTTTCTGATGCAGCAGGATCGAAGATAATTAACCAGCCATGCGACATGCAAAGTTCCCAAATTTATATTCTTACTTTGAGCAAATATTGTGGCAGTTTCAATCAGATACCTGAAGGAGCAATTCATACTTCGAATTAAACAGAAAAACACTGAATGCTCTGTGCAGCCAATTCTCCGACTCAATCTTCTCCCACAAGTGACCTGTGAAATGCACCATGAGATAAAATCCAAAATGAGAATGCCCAGAGTAAGAGTTGATTAATAACGGAAGGCAACGAAAGACCTTGAGCCGAAAAGAATGATATTTATATATATACGTATTTAATAAGCACATGAAAGAGATTGCCTACAATGATCAAGCCAAATCGTGCCAAAGATAATCAACTGGACGTGGCAAAACACACTTTTTAGCATAAACCAAAGTACACAAAGGTAAATAAACATCATCATATCCCCACGGTGAAGAAACCAAAAGACATAGAATAAGCATGAGAATTCTTACAGTTATATTTTGATTCATGACCAACAACGCGATCATTCTCATCAACCAAGATGCATCTGTAGAATTCAGGATGAAGGTAAAGTTACAATAAAAGATCAGTCTCCTGGAATCTTACACAGAAAAGGTTGATAGTTCAAGCTTATAATTTACAATCTTGAAATTGGATTTAAGGAAAAGGTAAGAGTAAATGCACAGCAGGCATGATTTGCTCAAAATCAGCTGTAATGAGAATATACTTACAGAACAGAATGAGAACCTACATATCAAATCAAAATTATTGAAGATAACGAATAAACAACCCAGAAATAAAATGACCGGTTAGGGAAGTAGCCATGTTAGTTGCTTTGTCTACCGATTGAAATTCGATTCAGACATTATAAGCTATTGGTTTTCGTTCCCTGATAACTTTGTTTCATTATAAACCCTAGTCCTGCCACTGTTTCCACAAGAAGAAATCCAATCGAGAAATTCCTTTAGAAAGCATTTCGACCTGCTTTTCCCATGCTAATTCTAAAGTGTACGGATCTATCAACTATATCACAGAGAATTAGTTGCAGCTCTTCACGAATTTCAAAAACCGCCCCATTTCCATCCTTTAGCCCAGGAAAGCAAAGATTCGATGCTTGGTATAACAAAAATTTTCGAAGTGTTCGGATATATCAACCGGCAGTGGATAGATCAGGGAACAGAATCAACGCCATGGAGCACCAAAATGAAGGGGCCATTAAACAGGAGAACTAGTACGGCAAGACATACTCATCCTCGAACATGAGGCGCCTCTGAACAGCGTCCATTCCAGCATCAGGAGCGTCGCCGCCCATGGTGACAGCGGATTTGGTGATCGCGCGGGCGAGCGAAAATGGCCTCTTCAGGGAGAGGGGAAGGGAGGCTCTGCAGGTCAGGGGAGCTCCGGGGAGAGGAAGAGATGCGGATGGGAAGTGGAGAGAGGAGAGTGAGGAGGAGAATTTAAAGAGGGCAGAGGTCGGAGACATTCGACCAGTGCAGAATCCGCCATTGTTGAATTGAGAAAAAAATGAATTAATAAGTTCTGCTTTGTTTATGGCAGGTTTGACAACGTGGGAGTGGGCCAACCGAATTAATATTACGGACTCACCATCCGTCCCACTCAAATAATTTAGTGTATATTTTCTTAAATAAAATTTAGATTTTGAATATTTTAATTAATAAAATCCATGAGTTTTCATTGAATTATTTGGTTGATAAATACTGAAAATATAATTAGCAAAAAATTTATTATTTTTAAAAACATAGAACGTCATCTTGCTTAAGTAATGAGTTAGTTTGTCGCATTTGAAGAAAATATTCATTTGATAAGAAAGTTGGAATAATAATAATAACGTCAACAACGACTACAGAATTAGAGTAAACAGTCAACTTTATATGATATATAAACCAACAATTCAGTCATAATCCTTTTTTTACCACTAATTTACCACCCAAATACCGACCCTTTCATCGTCATGTTAATTGAGCCGTTAAAATGCAGTCCGAAAAATCATGCGTGACATCCACGTGGCATAACAACGTCATGCCGGTCCACAATGCATTTATCTACCTCCCTCCGTGGATCGTGGATGAGTGTTGGGAAAGGAAGCGGCTCAACATCCTCGAAAAGTGAGGGGAATTTTCGACTCAATGCGGCCATACCTATGCATGGTTTGTGGCCGGAAATATAACACCAATTTGGACGTGGAGAAGAATATTAAGCAATTGCATTGGTGAAAGAGGCGGAATAATTGAATACGATGAGGCCACGCCGAGGTAAGAAGGGGTAGAAGTCATTATAGATACAACAGACAGTTGGGGTTTTGGTTCAGCTCAAGGTAGGGCTATTGCCTTGCAAGGGAGCTAGGAAGTATGACTGTTTAAGTAAAAATAGTGCGAGATAAGTCATGGACCGTTGTTCAGACTATGAAAAGGCAAATGCAACCCTGCATTGGTAGAGGGATCAATTGACTCTTTTGATATATGATGGTTAGAATTTTCAAACATATTGAGGACGATGAAGATGGCTATTAAAGCGGAAAAAGACATATTTAGGGGAGAAAATTGAGAGGTTGGTAGTTGTGGGATGTTCAAATGGAAAATTTCTGAAAATTTGATAAATGCTAGGAGATAAAAGAGTAACTGCATGCCAACGTAAATTGGTTTAAGTGGTAAGATACTTGATTAGAGTCTTTGTAAAACGAGAAAATTGATGTTGGGAGAAATTTACCTCTTAATGGGACGACCCGACTTAAATTGAATTAGTCAGTATTCCAAAGGAATTTTCAATACTAGTTGTGCACACCTAAAAAAAGAGTGATTGCAGAAAATAATTTATAAAAAGTTATTATTAACGTTGTTCGGAGTCACGTTGCATTTTAGACTGCATGACTAAATTGGTGGAAAATATGGATATTTGAGTCAAATTGGCGGCAGAAAAAGATTGAGGACTAAATCATTCATTTGCCAAAACATGGGGATCAAAGTATAAGCATGCGCTAAAAATATAAATTTGACGATGTTATGTCACATTTTTTTTAATGATATTTCAATGACTAGACTAACATGACGATAAAATAGGTGTTCAAGTCAAACTTAATTGTAAAATAACAACGATTAGGAATCGAACCGTTGTTGGGTACAACATTCAGGAATAACCGTTTACTCGTAATTTCATTATTAAAAATAATTAATGAAATAATAATATTAATTATTATTATTGTTATTATTAACGAATTTAATATGGTGATATCACCATCCACGTGAATTGAAGAAATTTCAAATTTAATTATTATTATTAGAATCATATTAACAATGAAAATTTTATCGTTACTTTGAAAAAAATGAGCGTACGTGAGCACGGTTTAAAAAAAATTGAAAAAAATTACAAAACGGGGAACTGAGCAGGGTGGTCCAGGACTAGCAAAGTAGCAAGGCGTTACAAATGATAAAGGGCCTCCATATGGCAGGTGAGCTCTTTCACTTGCCGACAAATTCGGCGTTCGAGATCACGAGGTTGTAAGAGCATGGTCCCAGGGTATAGTTTTCTAATCAATATTGGTCAGATGAAATGATTTTACGGCTCTTTTCTTGAAAATATTTTACGTTTAAATCTCGTAAATAGAGACAGTTCGCAGCTCCTTAAAGAGTTGATCAGTTTAAAATCTGAATTAATTTGGACCGTTGACAAATTTTTTAATACCGGTGGTACACTTAAGGAAAAATAGGAAATAATTTTCTATTAATATATATATATATATTTATGGAACAGGAATAATTTTGCAACAGAGTGAACTTTTCAAACCAAAGGGAAAACTCAAGAAAGCTAAGATCTAATTTGCTACTATCAGCTCTACCTAACTATTGAACTTGAAACGTACAGTGATAAGGACAAGAGAGGATACATGTGAAGAGCTCTGGGAGGATGGTCGCTTACATAGGCTATTTCACGGCTGAGGTTGTCCATGAATCTACTGAAAACGACCATGTACGGGTCCGATGATGATACTTTATCCGGTCGAATCTGGCACCCATCTCATTGAGAAAATTCAGCCGTATCATCACGTGATAATGATAATGCAATACTTCAAAGTTATGTCTGGTAGGACTAATGTAATGGAAAGGAATGAAATCATTTTGATGGAATTGAACGGAAATGGAATGAATATTGTTATTCTTTAACTTTGATAAGAATGAGATAATTGTAGGGACAAAATAGTCTTTACACAGTTAATTAGCTATTTTCAAGAATGATCTTCATTATTATGATTACGTGCCACTTGGCACATTTTTATTGGTCGGCGGCCCTCGATTATTTCTCTCATTCCCTTATAAATAGATGTCAACCTTCGACTTGTAGTACTTTTTCTCCGGAGAACTTTACATTTTGCTCCTTTTCTACTTGGCTATGTTATTTAAATATGTCACTGATTTAAGTATCGGAGGGTCAAATCTAACTGTCGATTTGGTTTTCTTGTGTGTTTTAGGTCTAGAGGCTTGGTCCACAAATTAGCTGTTAACTAGTGGGAAGTTCAGGAGATATCAGGCTACTTCGAAGACATCTTGAGAGTTCAATCAATACGATTCTACTCTTAACTTGTACTCGTCCTCTTATCAAGCTCGGTGCCACCTTTAATATTGAGGGAATAGAATTGAATATAAATTTTATTTTACCAATCATACCCTTGATGCTTATGTACTTATTGGATTCTAATTATCCATAAAACCTTGTTATACTCTACGATAAATGAGACACTTTAATACCAAAAAATCGACAAAACTTTAGGAGATGGAATAAAAAATGGATAAAAGTACAAAAAAAAAAGATGAAAAATGAAAAAATTATCAAAATATAATATCAATAATGATGGTTAAAATAAAAAAAAAATATTATAATTCTTAATAACTGGAAGATGAAAAAATGGAGAATGCTAAATTGATTTGGAAAAATTGATAATCGATAATCCAATGAATTTAAGAATTAGGCAAGTATTATAGTGGTGGCTCTGAAGGAAAAGATAATAAACTGAGAAGAGAATGATGACTGTATAGGTAATTCTATAATTTTGATGGAAAACGAATAAATTTGGTAATCATAAAACTTTTAGGATAAAAATTTAGGTGAGAAATGTCAATTCCATGGGAAATTTAATGAATGGATTTTTGAAAAAGTGATAGAATGACCATTCGGTTGGAGTGATAATTCTAATAAATTTTTTGTCTAACCAAATTAAGAAAATGAATGGTGTATGTGGGGACACGGCAGGCCTTAGGCCGTATAATATATCGTCCAGTGAATTAGTCGACTATTAAAGCGCAGGACACTATCGATATAAAAAAAAAAAAAAGGAATGGTGGGTAGAATAGTGATTTGAATTCTATTTTGTTTTAGCTAGGGGTGTAAATAAGCTAAGCCAAGCTTGAAACTACCATGTTCAACCTCGGCATGTTTAGAAATATTTGAACTCGTACCTAAGCTTGAACTTGGACGGGCTTAAGATTTCAAGTTTGGGCTTAGCTCGTTATAATAAACGAAAGCTGCCCGAGCCTAAATAAGCCGAGCCGAGACGGAGAATGTAGGGTAGTTGTCGAGCGCAACGAGGAGAGGAGGAGAAAGGATTACGAACTAGAGATTCATGACTGAGTGAGAAAGAAGAAGTAAAATGGGTTCCAAGTAAAGTTAGACACTTAGGTTAATGGTTTTTTATTTTTTTAAAAATATATAATAATGATAATAATTATAACATAAAATAAAAGTAAGATTCTTGAGTCGAATATAGCATGGCTCAATTCAGCTTAGCCCATTTAATTGACTAGCTAGAGTAGAACCGAATTCAAGTTTGTAATATCGAGCCGAATTCAAGTTTTCATTGAGCTGAACCCAAACCATTTGCTAATCATCTCATCTCATCTACACCTCTATTCAGGCATGCCAAACATGCCACAAGTTAAGAAGTCCCTTCAAGTTAAAGACGAGAGACTCCGGTCACATTTGACAGGATGAAATTGAATGGAGAGGAAAAGAATGGTCCTAATGGAAGAAAGTAAAATGGAATTAAGAGTTAATGGCCAATTTTGTTTTTTTATTTGGTAACTTTATAATACTAAGGAATAGATTTGGATATAAAAGTTTATTTTGCTAAATATATTTGATAATTATTTATTCAATAAATAATTTTAAAACCCGATAACTCTATAATCAATGGGACACAGAGATAAACACAAATCAACAAACGTTCGATTTAAACGTGGGAAAAAGACGAAAGACTTGTTCAATGACGATAGAGAAAAAGTTAAGCTTTAATAATTTTGTAATATGACTAAAAAAATTAAGAATAAATTTAGAAATTTATATTGTTGACTTAAAAAAAAAAGACTAAAAGAATTTCTTTGTTTATCAGGTGAAATGAGATTTAGAAAGACTGTGTGAACACCTTGATACCCTTTTGCACAGCCAAACAAGTTACAAGAATAATGAAATGAAGATTGAAAGAACCGTTCTAATTTCATTTCATTCCGTCGTACCAGACGAGATCTTATTGCTTTCTCTCTCAAATTTTGTTAGATTGAAATACTGGGTCTGTCTTTACCGTGGGACAATCACAAAGGCTTTCTTCATCACGGCAGCCGTAATCCCATCCTATGGTGCCATGGTACCATCCGTTTCGAACCACACAACCTGACCCTTTACCTTTCTACCGAGGATGGATTTATACATAAGTCCAGGGGATACCAAACTTGAAAGAAGTATTTTGAAAGGACAGCCTTTAATTAATAAAATAAAATAATTTAACTAAAGATATATATATATATATATAATATGTATATAAACCACTGAAATTTGTAATGATTTACATTTTTTTTTCAAGTTAAAATAATTTAACTAAAGTTATGGTGTTGCTAAATAATTCTTTTATTCATCCGATTTTTGTATTTTGTTCAAATGCTAGTTTTAACTTTTTTTTTACTGGAGGTATCCGATTTTAACTGAATAATTCACACGACCCCATATGCACGTCAACCAATGAACAAGGCTGAGTAAACCAGAAGTATTGGCTGATTCGAAGAAGATTGGTACATATGATGATAATGATGCTAATACTTCTTCTTACCATCAGACCAACCCATTCAATTTTTAGCTAAACTGTTTAATGTAAAGATAGGCAAATACGTTTTTTTTTAATTTTATCAATTACTATATTGGAGAAGACCGTGTAAGTTTTGGTCTCACTTTCGGATTCTAAAACTGTCATTCTCTCTACTATTCTATCTCTATTTATTGAAGGACTTTTAATTTATCTAAAAATTCCATCAATCCAATTAAATTAATAAAAAAATTTAAGGTGTTCAAATTAGGATTTCTTTTATAAATAACATTAATTAGGACTATTGCTGAATCCATTATCTTTTTCATTTAATTAGGAGGCGAGCTTTGTAGTCTTTTTTACAAAGCTTTTCATAAAGATTTAAAATTTTTTTCTTTTTTTCCTCATTCGAAAAGTTTTCGCACGTGGGAAGAGGTAATTTGGTCAATTCACTCGATTTACGCATGTCAACATTTTTATCTTTTCCAATGGTGTTTGACGATATTCACCGTGCGTAACACGGGTCATTCGCTAGTTATTATATATCTTAGAAGAGAAAGAAAAGGGTACAATATATACCTTTTTTTTGAATTCTTGGATCATATGAGACGAGATACCTTGGGTTAGGTGGGTTGGCAATTTCAATTATTACCATTACTATATTGCCCTTCTCGGTAGTGCACGTGAACCGGCCAGCTGCAGTTGGAGTTGGCCCTCAAATGAGTCTCACGTGGTCGACTCTATATGGGAATGGGACTGGCCCAACACGTGATCTGGATGGATCTTCCACGTGAAAGATCTTTAGATATACATGGGAAATTCTTTCCTCCGTGTATAACATTCGATACAAATTCTGTTAAGATTTTTACCTGAACCTATATGAAATTAGACTCAATTTCACCTAAAAGTTCAAACTGTTAAGTGGTAGCACCGTGCTCAGACTCTTGTAAACCTGATAAATATTTTACCATTTTGACTAATCTAATTTAAAATGGGTAGACCTGTTAAGCGATAAAATTCTTCCGGTCATATATGAGATCTTAATTAAGGAAAAGAAGTATCAATTTATACTATCCTTACCTTGGTATTATCATTAAGTATTAAAGATGGAATATTTACAGAGAGAAATAAAAATATTATCGAGCTCCTGAAAAGGCTAAAACTGCCATTTTACAAATTAATATCTTAATAATATTACATTTATTTTTTTATTTTACACAGTTTTTTATATTTTGCATTCGTATATTAATTTTTATAACACTTTTATTTTTGTATGGTTTATCGGGAATAAAACATAAAATTTATAATTAGAAAATAAAATTTGAGAGTAGTTAGTGGCAGTTATACTTTTGAAATAACTTTACAATTTCGCCCAATCTATGAAATTTTTTTAATTATCGAACGATAGTTTTAAAACTTTAAAAATGAGATAAACTATTTTTTTGTCATATTGTATGATAATAGGTTCACAAGCTGCATACTTCTTGCTTAGACAAATCTGGGGTCAAAATTGGCATCCCAGCCCAATGTCAAAGTTTTGCTGCTGTCACGCCATTGAAAAAACCACTCTTGCTTGTCGAATATGAACAATCATTCATTGGTTGACATGTACATCAAGAATTTGGTACGAAAGAATGGAATTAATTGAGAAATCTGGTATTTTTTTAATTTCTCAATTGATTGTATTTATAAAACTTATTATATTCATTCTATTGGTGTAGATCTTTCACTCAAGTTGATGAAATTATATTCCCACGAAGAAATAAGAACTAGAAGAGAAGTCATTTCATCACTTCTCATAACTATACTCTTCCATATTTTAAATTAAATATACATATTAATGATTTTCTTTAAAATAAATACAAAAATTAATAATTTGTCCATTGCTATTACAATTTATGTTATAAAACTCAATCCCCTTCACAAAGGTGTCCCATTCTGATAAAGAGGGGAGTTAACCGTTTATGACTATTGAAGAGTAGCCATCATTGGTGTCTTTTAGCTTTCTAGGGTGGTCTGTGGCTGAACTTGAGTTGGCTTTTTGGACCTATTATCTGACAAGAGATTCTTGTGTAATACTGACCTAATAATAAATTAACATGTCGGCTTTCTTTACACGTCATTACTGGTAAGAGTTCTCTCCCTTACAAAAGTAAACATCCACAAAAGTATAACTCATCTTTTTTATTGATTAAAAAATACAACACACCTGCACACTCACTTTTCACCTTTTGTTTGATTTCCGAAGATAGAAATGAAAAGTCAAGACTTTGCAAACCTGTGCGAAACGAAACGAGATTTTCATCCGAGGAGATTTTCTTCTAGCAATACTCAAGTTCTAAGCACGAGCCCAGGAAAAAAATTTGCTTGGTGCTCAACATCATCTAACTACAGGTCACTGTTTTTTCGTCTAAGGTAACTTGACTTTCATTTGCCAAGTCCATAGCTTTCAACTTTCACTCCTCGGTGAACTGTAGGCCCTACATTGCTCCAGCGAGAATTGGAGAATATGTCAAAGAACTTATTGTTGTTGTATATTAGTTTATTGTTGCAGATTTGAATATATTCAATGGCTATATGTATTCTCTGTCTAAATTTTCATCTCTTGCTCGTTTTCAATTCTGCCTTGTCATTTTGAGCTTATTTTTACTAGCATTAAGGCATAGCAGTTTTTCAAGCCATTTGCCTTGTGCAGACTTGTTTTCACCTCTTATTCTAATTAATAGATGATTATGTGATTTCATTCTCTAATTTGACCGGTCTTATTATATCAAAATGCAGAAAATGATGTTAACATTTCAGAGGAATCTTTGGTTGAGATTCGAGATGGTAATAGATGTTATGATAACTTATTGGGAAGAGTTGTTTCCGATGAAGATGAAGCATATAAATTGTATATGGAATATGGCTTTTGCATGGGATTCAGTGTGCGCAAGGGAAAGCAAACCTATTACCATGGCACAAAAGAGATCTGCACGAAAGAGTACTGCTTTCTAAGCAAGGCTTTAAGGATCTTGAAAATGATCGACAACCAAAGTTCAAAAGATTGGAGACTAGAACTGGATGCCAAGCAATGGTTTGCTTCACTGTTGAGAATGGCCAATGGACAATCATGAAATTTTATGGCCGAGCATAATCATGAATTTGTCACATCAAAGGAAAGGTACTTATTAAGATCTTCTAGATTCCTCTCTTTTGACAAAGCTGGAATTATTGACTCAATGTTATATACTGGTATATGCACAAATAGTGTTTATATGTGCACGTTTAAAGAAGCTGGTGGAGTAGATAATATAGGATTACCAGGAAAGATTGTTATAATTATGTCAACAAGCAAAAAATGAAGACTATTCAAGCTGGGGATGGATAAAGTTTGATGAATTATTTTAAGCGTAAAAGTGCTGAAGATCCTATGTTTTTTTACAGGGTACAAGTTGATCAAGAAAACCAGTTGATATTAAGAGAGATGGTAGGTCAAGAATTGACTATGATTTTTTTGAAGGCATAGTTGTTTTCGATACGACTTGTCGTACTAACATATATGTAATTATTTGTGCGCCATTTGTTGGGATATCATCACTAGCAAAATGTCATGTTTGGGTGTGCATTTTTACTAGATGAAACATCTGAATAATTTGAGTGGTTTCTTAACTCTTTCATGGAGTCGATGGGGGTCAATCACCAAAGACAATTGTTACAGATCAAGATCATGCCATGGCTAAGGCAATTCCAAAAGTTTTTTTCTAATACATGACATTGCCTATGCCTATGACACGTATCAAGCTGGGGATGGACAAAATTTGATAAATTATTTCAAGCGTAAAAGTGCCGAAGATCCTATGCATTTTCACAGTGTACAAGTTGATCAAGAAAATCGGTTGGCAAACTTTTTTTTGGAGAGATGATAGGTCAAGAATTGACTATGATTTTTTTTTGAAGACATAGTTGTTTTCGATACGACTTATCGTACTAATAGATATGGACTTATTTGGGCGCCACTTGTTGGGATACATCATCATTGGCAAAATGTCATGTTTGGGTGTGCATTCTTACTAGATGAAACATCTGAATCATTTGAGTGGCTTCTTGACTCTTTCATGGAGTTGATGTGGGGTCAATCGCTGAAGACAATTGGTACAGATCAAGATCATGCCATGGCTAAGGCAATTCCAAAAGTTTTTTCTAATACACAACATTGCCTATGCTTACGGCACATATCAAGAAATGCACCTTCACATCTAAGTGATCTTTTGGCAGCACCAGGATTTAAAAGCTTATTTAGCAAGTGCCTTCAAGGATGTGAATCTGAGGAAGAGTTTGAACAAACATGGAAGAAGATGATGGTTAGCTGCAAAGAAGCTCAAAGTAATAATTGGTTGAAGATCATGTACAAGATACGGCAAAAGTGGAGTATTGCCTTTAACAGAGACATGTTTTCAGGAGGAATTAAAGCATCTCAAAGAAGTGAGAGCACTAATAGTGTCCTAAATGGGATCGCTAATGCAACAACACCTTTGTCTAACTTTGTACTTGGGTTTGAAGAACTATTAAAAGGTTGGTGGATTTTGAGGCAATGAAGGACTTCGAGTGTAAGAAAGGTATGGCTCTACGTATTATTAGGAACAATGGAATTTTGAATCGTGCAGCAAAAGTTTACACTCATAGAATACTCAAGGAGTTGCAAAATGAGTTCGTACGTTGTTTGGAGCTAAGATGTGAAGAAGTAGAATGCCATGGGACAATTCACACCTTTAAGGTTGCTGGAGAGCATGAGGGCTCAAGGTTGAGGTTTGTAACCTTTGACTCTTGTTCATTGGATATTACTTACAGCTGCAAGAAATTTGGGTCTGTAGGATTTCTTTGTTGTCATGCCTTGAAAGTACCTAATGTTAAGAATGTGATGAAAATTCCGGATGGATACATTTTGAATCGTCATGCTAAATCAGCCAAAGAAAGGTTTAACATGTTGGAGAATGACAAGGCTGCAGACATGAAGTACAATGATTAGAAATGGTGTTTAAGAATCAAATGTTGCATATTGCATACAATTTCATTATCAAGTGCCAGGATCATGAGTGTACAAGACAACTATGTGAGAGTTTGTTCTTAAACGGAGCTCTCCAAGTTGATAGGGAGCGAGCAAGGTTGACCGGGGAAAATAATGAAGTCTCGGATGATGGTGGCTGTGAAAATGAGGCTGATGAGTTTCCCATATTGGATCCTCCCTATAAAAAGAGAACGAAAGGAGTTTCAAATTTGAGGATTAAGGGTCATTTTGAAAAAGGGTCGGAAGAAGTTAAAAACTAAATCCTCTATTGAAAGTACCAAGATGGTGGCGGTTGTATTTTGGCTCTATTTTTATGTTGATTTCATGCTCTTATGTTAAATCACCAATTATTTATTAAGACTTATACAGGAAACGAAAAGGCAAATGTTACTGCTGGAGGTGGAGCAGAATTTTCTTCGTTCGTGAATAGTGCTCCACAAGTAAGTGATATAATATATGTTTTTATCTATTTTAAAATATTTTTTTATATTTTTTTCAATAATTAAAAATATTTTTGATGTTATTAAACGTGCTATTTATGCTATTTTATCTTGTGAATGGCGTATAATTTATCTTAGTGGTGGCACGTTAATGAGTAATTTACAGCCAATGATGAATCAAGGTGGGAATATGGTAACACAGTTAGCTCTATTACAAGGAATGGATCCTACTTTGAACTTTTCTCAGGTACAAAAATGTGACTTGTTTCATTTACTAAGATTTTTTTTTTATCCTTTTTTCTTTTTTGTTAATCCTTTTTTCATGTCCATTAATTTATTCATATTTAAAATTTACAGGGCAAAGAGTTTCCATAATGGAATTTCAGAATAGATTTAGGCTATATTTTCATGCAACTTGGTAATCTATTAGTTTGAAATGTTTTTTTTTTTCCTGTCTAGTCTACCTACCTAAATAATGATGTGTCTGGATGTTTGATGAGCATGTAAATCTAATGGGATTGTTTTTTTTTTTTTTAATTTTACAGGTATCTACCAAATTGTAGTGTACTGAAGTATCATTATAGAATGTTTTGTGGGAACTGGTAATATTTTGTTGGCAAACTTCAATGATTTTAGCTGAGAACTCATACTAATGGAAATTACATGTGTTTATCTTGAATTATATACGGTCCCTTTTGAATGAAACTAAGCGTCGTTTAATTTTTTTTTTTTGACTGTAATTAGGTATTATTTCAAGTTTTGGTCTTGTAATTGAATAACTTTTTACATGAATTATAGTAGAAATCTGGGCATTTTGCTAATAATACGACTTTTTGCTTACGTTGTAACAATCCCTCTTGTTGTAACGGTTGTTACTTTTGTAAGGGAGAAGACTCTTCCCAGTGATGAACTGTCAAGAAAGCTGACATGTCAGTTTATTATTGGGTCAGTGCATATGTGACATGGTACACGGGGATCACATAAGAATCTCTCATTATCTAATATGATATTCCTTTATGTCGTTTCATGAGCTTGAGTTATCTTTGCTTGCATTTTTTTTTCGGTAAGTAAATGGGGCATCAGCCCAGTGAGAAATTAATCTCACAAAGATGGGGTATAGTGGCCTCGACAATATCGCCTAACAGCAAAGGACCTAATCTATTAGGAATCGAGTGAAACTCATAAATGCTGAGAAAGAGAGACACTGCTTTCTTAACCAACTAATCAGCACAACTAATTCCTTCATGAAATGTCGAACCTGGACAACTCAATCTCGTGATAGAAGTCTTGAGACGTCGCCTATCATTGAGTGAAGAGTAGGTGGGCAATTTTCGCATCTCGTAATGAGGCCACGGACAACCAGAGAGTCGACTTTGAGCACCAATCGATGACAACCCATCCTATGCATGTTCAAGTCCTGAGAGGACCCCCCAAAAGTTCAACCTTCACAAAAGACGTGGACCCAACATTCTGCGTAAAAGCACTTATCCAGTTTGCATCTTTGCTTGCTTTACCTTCGGGCTTATGCCACCTTGCAAGTTTTCATAATGAACCTGTCCAATTTCACATAGAGACAAAATGGATAATCTACACTTTCAATTCCGCAGTTATTTTAACGATAACAAATGGTTATTCAGTCATATTAAGTTAAACGGATTAGGTGGGTTAATGTAGTTTAGATATGATGCATTTTACTTTTATTTAAAAACATTATAATAAGCATGTCATGTCCAAATTTTGAATAATATACTATACAATCCGTCAACCCTATCTATTTCGAAGATGGGTGCTAGCATACTTCAACGAATTTAAAGGATGGAATTTGCCCAAAAATATTATGTAAAAGCAATTATTCCCATTCTAACTGGGTCAATTATGATCAGTTATTCTTCTGAGTACCAGTAAAACAGACCGAAAAAAATCTTGTTGTCGGGTGAATTACGGGACCGAAGCCTAAATGACTCCTCTAGGGCACTGTCTTTCCCTTCTTGGACCATTCCCATCTCTCTCTGTTTTTTTCCTGCCCTTTCGATATGTGCCTTCTCGTATCCACGAACTCCATCAACACCAACTCTTCAAATTTAAATAGGATCATTTCGTCAATGGGTAGTGCTCTTCCAACCTTAAATTTTCTCTATCCATGATACTTGAGTCGGAGAATTTTATAAAGAATATTAGCTTAAAAAGACATGTACTTTCAATAAATAATCAAATTATATCACGAACTATAGAAATCACATAAAAAATACAAACTTTCAATAAATTATCAAATTATGTCACGAATTATATAAATTACCTTTAACAATATAAACTTTACTTTCGTTGCCACCTTCTGCCACGTAGGCAAATTGGACATTACTGTGAAATTTCCACCCGGCTCATAAGAGATTGGGCCCATATCCATCCCAAAAGCTCAAGCTGATAGGATGGTGGTACCCGTTCTCTTATAAACTGGGTTTCAATTCTTCAATTCTCCGATGTGGGATTTATATCTCAACACCCGCCCTCACATGGCAACGTGTTCATACTTGACACGTGCCCTTAAACACCCACCCTCAACAACTGACCTCGAGCCGAGCATTTCACTTCCGGTCTCGGGTGAGGGGGACAACTACCACAAGGCGGCCTTCTCTACCGTCCTCGGGTTAACAACTGGCCTTGAGCCGGGTATTTTTCTTCCGGCCTCGGGCTAACAACTGGCCTCGAGCCGGGTATTTTTCTTCCGGTCTCGGGCTTACGGGTCACGAGCTCCACACTCGGACCTGGCGTGGTGTGAGCCCACACGGTTGGCTCTGATACCATGTGAAATTTCCACCGGGCTCATAAGAGATTGGGCCCATATCCATCCCAAAAGCTCAAGCTGATAGGATGGTGGTACCCGTTCTCTTATAAACTGGGTTTCAATTCTTCAATTCTCCGATGTGGGATTTATATCTCAACACCCGCCCTCACGTGGCAACGTGTTCATACTTGACACGTGCCCTTAAACACCCACCCTCAACAACTGACCTCGAGCCGAGCATTTCACTTCCGGTCTCGGGTGAGGGGGACAACTACCACAAGGCGGCCTTCTCTACCGTCCTCGGGTTAACAACTGGCCTCGAGCCGGGTATTTTTCTTCCGGCCTCGGGCTAACAACTGGCCTCGAGCCGAGTATTTTTCTTCCGGTCTCGGGCTTACGGGTCACGAGCTCTACACTCGGACCTGGCGTGGTGTGAGCCCACACGGTTGGCTCTGATACCATGTGAAATTTCCACCGGGCTCATAAGAGATGGGGCCCATATCCATCCCAAAAGCTCAAGCTGATAGGATGGTGGTACCCGTTCTCTTATAAACTGGGTTTCAATTCTTCAATTCTCCGATGTGGGATTTATATCTCAACACCCGCCCTCACGTGGCAACGTGTTCATACTTGACACGTGCCCTTAAACACCCACCCTCAACAACTGACCTCGAGCCGAGCATTTCACTTCCGGTCTTGGGTGAGGGGGACAACTACCACAAGGTGGCCATCTCTACCGTCCTCAGGTTAACAACTGGCCTCGAGCCGGGTATTTTTCTTCCGGCCTCGGGCTAACAACTGGCCTCGAGCCGGGTATTTTTCTTCCGGTCTCGGGCTTACGGGTCACGAGCTCCACACTCGGACCTGGCGTGGTGTGAGCCCACACGGTTGGCTCTGATACCATGTGAAATTTCCACCGGGCTCATAAGAGATTGGGCCCATATCCATCCCAAAAGCTCAAGCTGATAGGATGGTGGTACCCGTTCTCTTATAAACTGGGTTTCAATTCTTCAATTCTCCGATGTGGGATTTATATCTCAACACCCGCCCTCACGTGGCAACGTGTTCATACTTGACACGTGCCCTTAAACACTGATAGTTTTTAGAACTTATTACCAATTGAAAACACTTGTCATTGTCCTTGCGGAAATGGTTTATGGACAGATAGACAAGTCAAATGGACATTATTAATGATTTTCAAGACTCATTTGACACATCATAATTCACAACCAAGAGCCAAAATTTAGTTACATGATTGATTGCAATAACAAAAGTGAAATTTGTATTTTTACAGGTTGTTTTCATAATTTATGATATAATTTGACCATCCGTTAAAGTTCCTATTTTTACAGATCATTTTTATAGTTAATAATATAGCTCGACTATGCAGTAAAAGTTAATGTTTTTTTAAACTAATATCTCCTCTTTTTTTTTTTTAACGAACAAGGCCTTGACAAGTCAAAGATAGACTGGTGGCCTGGGTTCGAGATTCTATGGAAAACCACCGGCGGCAGGTTTTCTTCATGGGCCGCACCGCTCGGCCCATGAAACTGCATCTATTCCCCACTATATCGCCTGCGCTGCTTTCCCAAAAGCCGGTATTCTCCCGTATTCCTCATCCCTCCCTCCCCCCACTCTCTCTCTCTTCCCAACCCAGAAGCAGAAGGCGCAGAGAGTCCATCGAGACTCGCTCCTCCTCTGATCCCTAAGCATCTTGGTTTATGAGGTAGTTCCTTCCCTTCCTCTCTCATTACTTCTCACTGAAGATGATGTTGATGACGTCCTAATCCTTTGCGGGGCTCAACCCCGCAAGATCCATCCCTTGTTATCTCTCGCTTGCGGTGTGCTATCGTATCTGCGGTGAAACATCGGAACTCTCGACCCGTTTCTTTCGTTCTTGTTGCGTTTCTCGATGCTATTGTTGGGATCTTCGTGTCCGTTTCCGCGCTTCTACTGTTCGCGTATTGCTGAAAATCGAATCTTTTCGGACCTCTTGTTGGATTAATTGGGGGCCAACTTTTGGCTCTAAAGATCTCGGCCTCATGCGATTTCCGTTTCTTTCATTTTCTCGTGGAATTCGTATCCATCTGATCACGCTATATGTTTCACATACAATAGAATCTTGGATCTCTCTTGCCGGTGCTCACTTTTTCTATTTGATTTCGGATACTCGCCCAAACCCATTCTTGTTATTGGCTTTACTATCTGAGTTGGGGTCATATAAATCTTGTTCTATGGTCGAATTGATATTATTTCTCGATTCGTCTGCTGCGAGATTCCCCTTTTTTTTTTTTTTTTACTGTAACCGATCAATAAAAATTAACATGTCTGTTGCTATCAGAAAGTTTTGTAATAACTGAAAACGTGTTCAAACTTCAAACTTTGCCCTTCGCGATCTGCATGACATAGCAGATTTTCATCAATAGCAAAAATTCGTATCACTTGAATAGAAGCTAGAATCATTTTGATCGTCATTTTCTTTCTAAATGTGGTGACATATCTGAATCTATGCTTAACTGTTTGATGCTGCGAATTACTAACTCGGTTATTTCTGAATTTTTGTTTACAAATGCAGCTCGAAGGAGAAACCCACTCTCGGGTAATTCTTCTTCCCTTCCACCTTCAGGGTTCCTACCTGACATCCTTTTCTATACCATTTTTTACCCCCATTTCTTTTCCGTGCATCCTTTATTTTCCTTCCACTGAGCTGTCTGGCTTCTTTTTGATGTTTCGCTTCTCATCTCAGTGGCACGCGGATTAAGACCCGCAAACGGAATATTGCTGCTCCTCTGGACCCTGCAGCATTTGCTGATGCAGTGGTCCAGATATATCTGGATAATGCTGGTGATCTGGTAATTTAGATGGACAAATAGGGAATTTGACTTCAGCGTTTTAGTCATTCAATCAGTTTGACAAATTTCCTGGAATACCTTGCATTTTGCAGGAACTTGTTGCAAAGTCCATTGAATCTTCAGATCTCGACTTCTCAAGATACGGTGACACTTTCTTTGAGGCGAGTTTTTAGCAATTTATGACAACTTATTTTGATTTTACATTTTGGTTGAAGAGATTATGTGTTTATTGTTTTACCTGATGCTGGGTTTTGGTGAAGGGTAAATTTTTTCAATTGAATACATTTGGAAGTGGGAATTTTGAGCATGTTAAAATTTAATGCTGTTGTAGCTATGCAGCACACTCAGTCTGTAGAAAATTAAGTCAGGATGTGTTTATTTTCTTAGAGCGAAACATTTTAGCAAGGGGTTTGGTTTGCCACCTTCCGAATTTCTAAGATGACCTGAAATTTCTTTCGAAAGCCATATGTCTAATCAATGAGCTGGGACAGGACAGTTGTGGTTGCCTTTCAGGATCCAAATGTTACCGGGATCGAAGGATAGTACTTATTTTCTTGCTATGGTGTAGGTTATCTTCACAGGAGGGCGTACACAACCTGGCACTACCAAACCTGATGAGGGGGGTCGCCATTCTTACTCCATATTAGAGTGTGAGCCAAAACGTGAAGTGATTCTAATATCTGTAATCTACATACAGAAGATCCTTAGGAGGAGGCCGTTTCTCATCAAGAATCTCGAAAATGTTATGCGAAAGTTCCTTCAGTCGTTGGAGCTTTTTGAGGAAAATGAGAGGAAGAAGCTGGCAATCTTCACGGCGCTTGCATTCTCCCAGAAGCTCTCTGGGCTGCCTCCAGAGACTGTTTTCCAGCCACTGCTCAAGGACAATCTTGTGGCCAAAGGGCTAGTCCTGTCTTTCATCACAGATTTCTTTAAGGAATATTTGATTGATAACAGCCTTGATGATCTGATTTCTATCCTTAAGCGCGGCAAAGTGGAGGACAATCTTCTGGACTTTTTCCCATCTGCCAAGCGCTCTGCTGAAGGTTTCTCGGAGCATTTCACGTGAGATTTGCTTGCTGAAAAATCTAATATTATACTTGAAGTATGCTTATATTGACGACTCGTTCATAATTAATTGTTGTAAATCTCAGCAAGGAAGGGCTTCTAGCTTTGGTTGAATACAATGAAAAGAAAATGTTTGAGGTGAAGCTGAAGGAAACCAAATCTGCATTGACCACTCTGATAGCAGAGGAAGCAGCTGTGCCTGAAGTCATTGGGACTGTGAAGCAGCGAGTCAGAGATGCCAAGTTTCCTGATATTGAGGTTGTGCGGATGCTTTGGGATGTTATCATGGATGCTGTTCAGTGGTCAGGGAAGAATCAGCAGCAGAATGCTAATTCGGCTCTTCGTCAGGTATGCTTGAAGTGAATATAATTATGCTTACTTCCTTCAGAGGATCTGTCTTAGAACTGTTCCAATACATGCCTGTATTAAGAAAAGTTTTGGTACTCACAGAAACTATTGTGTGATCTAAACAGGTAAAGACATGGGCTGAGCTTTTGAATACTTTCTGTACCAATGGGAAGCTTGAGCTGGAGCTGATGTACAAGATACAGATTCAGTGCTATGAGGATGCCAAGCTGATGAAGCTGTTTCCGGAGATCGTAAGATCTCTCTATGACCAGGATGTGCTTGCAGAAGACACCATCCTTCACTGGTTCCGTAAAGGAACCAATCCTAAGGGCAGGTAAGGGACCCCATTCACCTTCCATTGACTTGCCAAGATTTAGTAACTGCTCAATCCACCAAGATACCTGGAAAAGCATCTTTTTCGTTTTGCATGCTGGCTATGTTGTAATCTTTGATCGGCGTTTGTGCAGACAAATCTTTGTGAAGGCCCTGGAGCCGTTTGTGAACTGGCTGGAAGAAGCGGAAGAGGAAGACTAGGTGCAGCTGATGATACCAGGCTGACCCCCTCTGCCTTTTGATTTGGTTAATGTTATGGATTTGAGTTTCCATGATATCACTCTCTAGATACCCTGTGTGTTGGCTTGGCCTGTGATGAGGGTGATGATATAATGATTTCACCCTTTACAATAATTAATTTCTGTGACATTTCGAGTTCCATACTTTGATGATCAATCTATGCAGGAAGATTTTTTATTTGAAACCCCGTCTCATTTTCACTTGATGGGTGTTGAGCAAAGTAGGTCTGCGACACCAGATCTCAGGTTGGTAACTAGTGATCAAAAGAGCTTCATTTGGATTAATGTTGATAGGTATGCTGATGAGGAGATAACTGCAGTGTGAAATGAGGAGATAATGAGATGTTGAACCTCCTCCTTACCCCTAGAAAGAGACTAACGGTAGTTGGTAATACTGCTAGAGGACGCATTGTAGTTTTTTTGTTTTTATGAATAATTCTGTAATGTATTATTACTCAAAGGCTGGAGAAAGTCTTCAATGGATGATTATACCACGTAGGTGATGCTGACGCGGTATATTCGTGCAATTAGAATTAACCATTTATTAGTATTTTTTTTATTTGTTTACTATTTATATATTTTTTATTTATAATTTACCATTTATTATGATATTTTAAAATATTTTTAAAGATTTTTTAGGATTTTGCAATTATAGTTGTATAATTATTTGTTATATCGCTTACGTGGTATGACTGTTTCAATAAAGACTTTCTCCAACGGGTGGAGGACTCATGTAGTCCTCCAATACGTACAAAGTATCATCATCAGATAATATTCTTAGCTGTGCTGAGAGATGGGCTTCACCAAGCTTGTCCATTTAGTAACTCCATGTTAAGGCTGCTTGACGAGGAATTAGATATTACTGACCGTGGAGTGTAATCTACCATGGAGGATCGTGTCATCGTATATGAAGTTTACAAGCACTGAACAATCGGCAAAAATTATAAAAAAAAAAAATGTTTGCCAGTACTGCCTCTGTGCTATTATTTATTGAAAATGCCTGATGCGAGGTTCTCAATTTCGCATGGAGAGCGGAATGCGAGCTACAACTTTTGAAGCCATGCCATGGCCTTCCAAGTCGTGCCTCTGAAATCCCTGTAAGACAGGCTTTCCTATCCGCTAGATGCAGTATGAGTCTGGATTATTACATCATGGTGGAGAGAGGAAGTGCTCTGCTGCTCTGATCTCAGGGCATTCCACTTCAGGCTCTAGATCTGATTCTGCACTGATGCTCCTCTTGTGCTCATTATAAGTTCTGCTCAATCCACAAGTACTCATTTAAGTTTTGTACTACTTTTCCATGGAATGCTATCTATTCCTAGCTTCCCGCAGCATGTACAAAAGCATTGCAGTAAAAGGAGCAAACCCTTTATAATTAATTCCAGCATGTTTTAAAACCATAGGTGCTGAACATGTAAAATCAATCACTTCTTTTGCAGTATTTCCAAACACAGAACAGTCCCGGATCTTCCAAGGCAACATCCTCCATGCTACACGATAGTACAAGTAATATAGCTGCAATAATAGTTCGTAAACTCTTTGGACTGATGAATTGCATGGATTAATTTCCTTACAGCTTCATTATTCAATCATGCAGTGTCAAGATAATATCATTCTAAACAATGTTCATCAAACTGCGCTCAACTCAATACAGAGCATATTGATTCTAATCCATTCCATAGGTCAAATCCATTCTGCTAGAAGTGAAACAAAGTGTAATAAGAATTTTAAGTCACAATGCAGGGAACTTTCAATGCAGGCTACAATTGAGATGCTAAAGGGAATCTTTCCGACAAGTGTCTACCACCCCCACCAGACCTCCTGGCGAGTCTCAGTTGGTCCTTCCTGCCTGAAGCTCAAAGGTCCCCTAGTGCTTCGATTTTCTCCAGCTGCACTTGGATATTCGTAGCCTGACTCGACTATATTTTACAAGTTATAGACCCACCCAACAGAGCCTAACATCATGTAGAAATTCAAGGAGTTACATGACCGTAGTATGAAACCTATGATGACATTCGGTCACACGAACATTCTTGTACTTACTAGTGTTGGTATATAAATTCCAGCACGATTCCCCTGAAATTTAGACTGCTTTAGCCAGAAACCAAGGATGCAGCTCGAACCACCGATGCCTACTATTGATATTATGATTTATTTTTTCATTCCCGACTTAGATTCTTGAGTTTTAACCCACTTTCCATATCTTTTTATTATTGGAATTTAATTATTATAAATGTTAGCTTTGAGAACTTCATATGTGGACTAGATATTGCTGGGAGCTATTAAATAGCAAGGAACAGAAAGAAGATGCACAGAAAGAAGATGCACAGAAAGATGAAGACATGGCTTGCACGAGGATTTATTGTTTGATGCAGCAAGTTCAAAAGGAAATTTCTCATACTCCCTTTATGAGAAATATGGCAAATAAGATATCATTAGAAAGTTTGTTGAGTGAGAATTCCAACCATCAAACAAATTACAAATCGGAGCTGAAACGAGGAAGTTATGGCATAAGAAAGAAAATTGCGTGTAGAGAAGAGAGGCCACGGTCTATAGAGAACTCCCTGAAACAGAGGACAAGAGATCAATAAGAAGGGACTTAGACCGCGGTCCACTGAGCAACACACGAGCAATACGCGGTTTCAAAATAGGAAACTACCTATTCTTGATCCCGACCACTTTGGTAAGCTTCTAGAAGCATTTTCACATATATTTTAGAAATTAATGGTCTAAAAATAAAGAGGAAATTGGTCAAAGACTCGGAACATTTGGCTGCAATATTTGAGGGAAAGATTTGAAAATCAAATCTATCTTGATAGATTCGATTTCCCTCCTTATATGTAGTGGATCGCATTAGAAGCCTCGAGATGAACTTCTGCACCATTATCAGTATATTTCACTAGTGTTTCAAGAGTAAAGAAAGGTAGCAACTTGGAGCAAGCAGGAGGGCTGCCCTTAAAGATCGTGGAGGCTTAGTCAAGAGATTCGACTCCACCACTATATAGAGTTCCTTCTATCCCTTTCCTTCTATCACTTTCCTTCTTGTTTTCATGATGTAAAATTGCTATATTTCTAGGGGGGTCAATGAAAATTTTTTGATATTTTAAGTAAAGTTCTTTTCTCTCATGTGAACAATTCGATCGAGGTACGCCTCCTAGGTATGCATATTTCGTTGTTCGTGCTTTCTTTTGGCCTGATCACCCACGAGAATGATCTTGAGATTGAGAGGAGTCTCGAGAGAGGGAGCCAAAGTCATGCTAGAAATTGCGTAGTCTAGTTAGTTTATGCAGGAAGATGAAATTATTTGTGCCAGCGTATTGGAAAATGGTGAGCACCCTATATAACCAATTATGATTGGTTTACATTGGCCTTTCAACATTAATCTAGTGGATTGGTGTCTTTCGCTTAGACGTACCCTTGCAAATCGGGAGGTGCATAAGGAAGTAGTGGGGAAATTCTAGAACTCTTGGTTAATAACATGATAGAGTTAAATTGCATGAGAGAAGAACGTTGCTCAAGACTAGAATAAGTGAAGTTGTGAACCCTGAGAGTTTTCTAATTGATTGATTCTTGTTTTCCAATTTACTTTCTGCTTTTATTATTCAATTGACTTGGTTTGGATACAATCTTATCCATTTTAATGCTTAGTAGTAGATTAGAACGAGTCCTCTTGGGAATGATACTCCACTCATCATTTATTACTTGCTTGCATTACGTATACTTGCATGCACACTTTTATTTACGCAACACCTACAATTAAAGCGATCACTCGACTTATAAATTTGGATAAATTTGTTATCTGAGCAAGGTCCTCTCACTCCCATAATTGACAGATTTGTTTCCTAGTTGCTTACTCCAAGAACAGTCCTTGATACCTTAAGCAGGAAGATGCGTATGAGAGGAAGTTTGAATCTCCCCTGTCACACAATTACTGGGATTGTCTTAGCAAGAGAAGACAATGACACGACGTGAATGCACATAGATAAGTTTGGAATCTCGAAAGGAGGGAAGAAGCACAAAAGTAGTAAAGGGAATGTTGAAGCTGCTCCACGTCAAATCCATAATAGGGTTCCACATTTGCCTTTCTGATTCTTGTAATGACAGAGCTACGAAAAGGAATAAAATAGCCTATTACATCACCTCCGAATCCATACGATTCTTAACATTAATTTGTATTTTACTGATTTGAATGTGAAAGTGTAAATTGGGCCGTCATCGTTGATTTAACTTCCATTTGTGGTTCAGTCGAGGTAAGAGTTGCAACCTTGGAAAGGCACTTGAATCCATACCTCATAACCATGAACAGTCAAACCGTTTCCTAGCCTCCCAGGCCTCATCAAGGTGCACCAAGGAGAAGCTTTCTCCTGAATTTCCTCATTGAAAATCAAATGGTCCAAAAGTAGACTAGTAGCATAGACAAGAGAAAGTACAACATAGCTGTCTTGATCATCATTACTTGGAATCCTAGTGTCTTTTTTTTTTTTAACTAGTAAAAGGTAAGACAAACTAAATATTCTGTTGTATAATATTCAGATTTTGGTATTCAATGTAATTGCTCATCTTTATACCATTTTTGTAGACAAACCCATCGAACCCGGAGCATCATTGTCCACCATTGAGCCATTAAACAATGGGATTGATTCAAGGATCTCTTTCTGAAGCGACCAAATAATAGAACAGGTTCCTCTTTCCTGCAGGCTTCCCATCCACTGCCACGTACATACAAAAACCGGCAAAAGAAATACATAATTCCTATCACAGATGCAGCAGAAGAAGAGCCGCTCGTCAAACATAAATCATATATGTAATATCTAGAACGAAGATTCCCAGTAAAGCCCGGTATGCTCGTGATTAGAGAATCCTTAAGAACTGCTGTGACTGCTGCTAGTTTAGTGACGCTCAAGAGCAAAGAGACTGCTATGCTGCAACAAACCTCACCAGCTTCATGATTCAGTGGATTTTTGAGGTTCACGTTTTTCACAGATAGTCTCTGGACAGTATATAGAGCTGGTTGTTTCTTTCCCTTTCCTTTTCCATTTCCCTTTTCCTATTTTCATTTCTTTGTGTTTTCTCTTTGTCTGGGCATGTTTGTTTGTGAATAGAGAGACAAGCAGTTGTAGATACAGAAGACATGTGAAAACGATGGGAAGACAAGGCAGCTTCATCTATATAGGATAATACAGGAAACGGGGAAAAGGGTCGGCATCATGAGCCAGCCAGGATTCCTTTTCCAATCACCTCCATTTCAGAGGTTGGGGGGACTATCCATAATACAAATTGTTAGCATCTTTGTCCCCTCATTTTGGATCAGGATAAGGTTCTACTAAAAAGTTGATTAATCTTCCACTACTTCTCCAAGGAGGGATGGATGAGCTTATGTCAATCAAGTTAAAATTCCGTTTCCCCCATATGATTCGGTAATGTCTACACCGTAGAAACAATGATGAAATGGATTTCAGAAAATTATGTTCTCTTCTGTTTTGTGCTTTTGTTGTTTGGGTTTAGCTAGCACAGGAGTCTGCCAATTCGTTTCACATTGCAGACTGTATTAGGATGTCTCACATCGAATTGGATGTCCAGGGACCCTCAGGCTCAGAGAACAAATACAGGAATGATGGGAAGACCCTTTATGGTGAATATTTTACTTATTGGATCATTTCCAATAACCACATAAGAGTAAATTTGCGCTCTCTTATTCAACGAATTGATTCCACTGTAACAGCAAATGCAGTCCCTGTGTGTCTTATTAGATAGGCTTTCCGTCTAGCCAACGACTGTAGAAGTCCAAGGACTCCATCGGCTTGTACTGAGGGACCATATGCCCTGCTCCCTGCACAGCAAAACAGTAAATATCATCAATGTTAATACCTGTGAATAACAAAATAAAGAAACAGAATTTTAATCTTTCTTCTGCAGACACTAAGTTGAAACAGGAGCTGATGGTCCCCAGAAAGACGAACCTTGATGGTTAAGAATGTGAGGTTCTTGTCATATGCTTGCAAGTACCTGTGCCAGAAAGTAAAGCCTATTAGGTCCAAGTTGCTTAGCTCCTAAAGGTGTTAATGATACGACTGAGAGAAACCCGAGGGCAGCACTGGAGATTACCCGGCAACTTGTTCGTTCGATAACCAAGGCCTCCATTCCTCGATGACCCTGTACCCCATTGATCTAGTCCATGCTTGAGTTCCCGTGAATGGTATGACCCGATCATGATCTCCACTGCCACAAGACAGAAACCGAAAACTTCTCATCGTCACTCTTGAAAACGGATGATTCAAAGGGATTTCAGGATCGTAATGAAGAATTCTAGCTCGTTACGGATTGTGCTCACCTGTATATGAGAGCATGGTATCCCTGGGAAGTCAGATTCTTGTGATATGGTATCAGACTATCGACATCGCCGGAATAATCAACCCTGTCTGCACAGATCATCCATGGACCAGCCACGCTCGCCTTTTTCCACACATAAGATTAGGAAACAGTTAAGAAAATAAGCTTGAGTCTTCGCCTCTGGGCTTAAGAATGGTGAAAATGTTGGATATGTTACCGGTGCTGCATGGATTGCTTTTCTAACAGATTCATCGTTCAGCCATGCTGTTGCCAGGTCATCATTCTGTGAAACAAACAGCAAGAAAACAAGTACGATAAATATGTCGGAGCACACTAACACTGCGCCAGTGACACCGCCACAGAAGTAAAATTCAAGTGGATATCAAGAGGAATGTAAGGTGACTCACTATGCAGGGGACATGGAACGTGGCTGCAGCTTGAGCGTTCAGTGGAACTCTGCCATCCCGTCCTAGTGGACGAACAGACCCTCTGCTACCAGAGATTCTTGTGAAATGCTTCTGAGTTAGGAAGGTCGAGTTCACGTCCACATGCTTGTTTGCTGTTTCTGTGCTGGGATACTGGTAGCATGGCTCGAGAGTGTCGTACGGGTTTAGACCTGAAAGAGCCTAAAACACAGCCATTCATTCAGGTGTTAGTAAAAGAGAACGCAGAGCTTTTCCATTTCCATAAAAGATGGCAGGGTAAACTGGTACAAACACACTTCAAAAAGTCCCCAAAACTTCTCCCAGAAAGTTACATAGTTGACTAGTTTTCCCTGACAGATTCGGAATCCGAGCTCATGAAAGATCAGAACACTTACTTTTATTTTCCTGCCTGGCTTTATTTAATTGCTCAAATGATTCAACAAATTCAACTACTGGAGTTAATGATTATCACATAAATAATTGTCTTTCAGAAGTGTTATAAGCTAATTAATCCTACGGATTTGTTGATGGAAATGGGCCGAATGAAACTAAACACGTGAACACATGCACTGTAATGCAGCGAAAACACGAACATTGACTCAGGATTTTCTTCTCTTCAACCACTTGATTGAAGAAACAACACTGCAGAAACTGTCCTAGATGTTTTATATATATATATACACACACACATATGTTTCATTATGTTGCAGTATACCTCGTAAACTCTATTGAGGTTGTCGGAGCAGCTTTTGCTAGTGGGATTATTGTAGTTCCCTTTACAAGTCTTCTGACAAGCCTGCACGGTGAAAAACGTGCTCAAGAAAATCGGACGTCGACTCAAACTTCGGGAAGGTGAAAATCAGGTCCATTCAACCCGAGCAAGCCTAAAGATGTCAAGATGTTTCCCTGAGCAGAAACCAACCTCGAAGATGTCATTTGAGATCAGTCCCATGCCGAAAGCGAATGGGACAAGAGCATTGCCATCGAAGAACTCATCCGCTACACCGTTTCCCACTAGGTATCCCTGCATTACGTCGATTTATTTGACATCGGCTGAATTTCATATTCAAATTAAAGGTGAACTTCAAGCTGCCTAACGCTTTCAAAAGGGTATGTCTGTTCTAATACCTTGAGATTGATAAGGGGATGTTGACCACTTTTTATACCTGCCCCAAGAATTAAAGACATTTCATTTCAAATCACATCTAAACGATATGGATTCTATTCAGTTTTGTCAGAGGTACCTTCCGCTACTGCAGAAGCAAGTGTTGGCACGTAAACTCCAGCATAAGACTCCCCCGAAATGTAAAATGGATTTGATAGGAACTCTGGATACAACTCGAACCACTGTTTCCAGAAAAGGGGACCCGAAAATGCATAGCTTCGATTAGATGTAATGTAACTCGGAAAACCTGCCTCCTTACTCCAATAGGTGACAGAAGTGCCCTCAGGTTTATCAAATCTTTTTCACAATTTAATTCATGGACAAGTCAAATACCTTGAGCAAGAAGGCATGTGTATCAGCGGCAGTTTGGAAATCTCCAGTGACATAACTCTTTGGGTTGTTGGAGTAAGACAGACCGACCCCACAAGGCGAATCAAGGTATAGCATGTTCGAAACCTGAAAGGTACATGGAGACAGAAATGTTAGGAAGAAAACTGGTGGACCAATTCCGGAAAAATTTGAGGAGAAAGCTACTTGAATTCCTCAAACAGGTCATTTAAGGATTACTACAATACGTAGATGCCAATTTAAAATGGATGGACTCTTAATGAACAAAGTAGATGTCCAAACCTTGGACCAGCTGTAAGGATTGAACTGCAACTTAGGTAAGCTTCCTCTTGACTGTCCTGCTTGAAAATTAAATGGCCCTGAGAAGTATACAGCACAGAGTGGTTGGGTTATACATCAGGTTCAAGAGCTGTTCACTTAATCTCAGTTCAGAGTTTTAGTCCATACCGTGTTCGTAGATAAATCCATCGAAGCTAGAGCACCCGGGCCCCCCATTGAGCCACAGAACAACAGGGTCCTTGGAGGGATTTCTCTGGGAAGCTACAAAGTAGTAGAAGAGATTCTTCTTTCCTGTTGGCTTGCCATTAATGGAAACATACCTACAAATCCCGACATGAGAATCCGATCATTCCCCCGATAAACAAGACCGACTACAACCTTGTCAGTCAACTGCCTTTGTTACCCTGCATGATGCTTGGAGGGGAGACTGCCGGCAAAGCCCGGTACGCTTGTGATCAGAGAGCCATTAGGGGCTGCTCTGACAGCTGTGAGGCACAGAAGCAGGAGAAAGGCTATGCAGAATGTTAACCTCAGAGCCTTCATGATTAGATGGATAATTTTTCAAGCCACTTTGATTGTATAAATAGAACAGTGCCTTGTTGTTCCATCTTCTCTTTTTCTTTTCCTATCTTTCTTTCTGCTTTAACTTTTTTAGTGCGGGCACGTTCATCTATTCATTAATTAGACAAACAAATAGACCATGAAAAGTGGCGGTCCAGTGATTCGAAGTTCACTTTAGAGTGGTTTAGTGTGTACAGGTCCCAAGTTCGAAGCACTCGTACACATTTGTCAAAAATATTTGGTAGAAGTGGCTCTTCTAGCCTGGATTAGAAAATACTGATTTCTTGAACTACACTAATAATTAGACAAACAAATAGATGGTCTAGTAATTAGAAGCTCACACTCATGTGGTTTAGTGAGTACGAGTCCCAGGTTCGAAAACTCCTACAAATCTACCAAAAATATTTAGTAGAAGTGGCCATTTGAGACTGGGCTTAGTGGATACCGACTTCTTGAACTACACTAAGCTTTTAGTGATGTTATGTTGATGGATCCAATACTGAATACTGGTTATTTATTTCATCTGATATGTTCATAATTGAACATGAAAATCAGAGTATTATATGGCCAGGGTGGTTAGGTCACCATTACTACAATGCAATACTCATTTTCGATATCAAAATCAGACAGACAAACAGATGAGTTGCAGAACATGCTTTGTGCAATCATTGGGAAAGCAGTGCACATCCAGAAGAGATGTAATGGAAGGAATACAATGAGATGAGGACAAGGTGCTTCTTGGATATTAAAATGGGAAAAAAGATCTGAAAGAGACAAAAATAAGAGTTGGTCAAGGTTCTTTGTGCACTACAATAATCTCCAGCTTGTCCAGTGGGGACCCTCCATGGAAGGGAAAGAAGGCATCCTATTGTTACCACTTTCTCGTTTTCTTGCTCTTATTTTGGAACAGCTAGCAGGAAACTTGACTGCTGTCCTTTAAATCTAGATGGAAATTGACTTCTGCCCAAGCTTTTCTCACACGGCTTCACCCAACACCCATGGAGATACTTGCCCCGATGAGACAGGAGGCCCAATATAATCGTGACCTTGTTAACCATGGAAATCTAGAAAGATTGTCAGCTGCCATCAGTCAATGACTGACAAGTTAACTTTCCAACAGAAACTTTATGATTTTCCACACGGTGAACAAGACTAGGGACGCACCCTGTGACACTTCATGGATTAAGGGCTCAGTAGAGGAGCGAGAGACCAGCCAGACAAAGTCACAGGATGTTTTGTTTAAAGCACCAGACAGGTATAAAATCTACGAAGATTTTGGATGTGCTTACCGATGAAGCCATTAATTATCACTTGATTAGGAGGTCCCGTGTCTATGAACTCTCTTATAAACTGCTTCTCTCATTCCTGTTGTCACCCCCAGCTGACTCTTAACTGAGTTTCAAACTCTTGCGGCCCCGGGTAAACTGCAGGGGGATAACTACTGAATTGAAAGAACTGCTATAGAAAAAAATAGCACATGAAAATGCGTCTTGTTTCAGTTCCAGCATATATCAAGTCCCAGCGAAAATCCATATTGAGAAGGAAAGATCCTGGCTAGGGAGGGAAGGCGTGGGAGTGCCCGGCTTAAATTTATGGACAGAAAATAGTTGCTGATCGAGCGCGCTCGGTTGATGCATCTGCTGAGATCTCACACCTTCGTATAATCACGAGCTCGATAAGATAATGGGTGGGTACAATCTTTTGCTCACTTTCATTTTTCCCTTTGTTCCCTTTTTAATGTTGATATTGCGGTTAGGCCAGCCTATAACAGCACTATCAGAAACACTGACATCAAGCTCTCTGACAACTTCGTTGTGCTGTCGAAAACTCATGCCCCTGAAAAGGAAACGGTAAGGACTGTATCGGGATGGAAGGCTCTGAAGAACGGAGAAAGTGTCATGAATGGTGATGTTATCGTATGACAATACTTACACGATGATATCGGCTAACGAAAGTAATGAAATTATTTTTAGGTTATTTTTTATTTTTAAAATTTTATTAAAAATATTAAAAATTTATGAATTTTATTTGTGGGTGTAACCACATAACCATTACAGAGAAGAGTTCCTTCCGGATATAGAGATTGTATGAAGTATGTAATGAAGGCATTTATGCCTTTCCTTATTAGGCTTCTGGAAGAGGTACTCTTGGGTGGAGTGGCTCCACCATGTGGCAGCGCTACATGGTGCCTCCACCCACTGACACGCTGACATATGTCAGCGCCGCTCCGCCAAGTGTGCAGCCACATCAGCGGCTCTGACACATGTCAGCGCTTCGTTGGATGGAGGCACCATGTGGCCGTTGCCACGTGGTGTAGCCGCTCCATTCCAGACTTTCTCCTGGAAGAGGGAGGGAAATCAAATCGAAATGTCGAACCAAAGAAAGTAACTGAATTGCTCAAATGGATTCTCTTATGCTTCCATTTTTTGTCAAGAAGAATTTCACATAATTGCTTGATGCGGCTGCTTTGGTTAATTGCAATTAACTGAATCAATTTGGTTTTCAAGCTAATAAATTAAATAAAATAATTAAAAACAGTTTTCAAATCATTTTTTTAAAGAAAATGTAGTTCATCAATTAATCAATTTAGAAAAATGGATTCTATATGGTTGATTATTTTGAGTTAAGACAGATAAAACTCAAACTTGATTATTGAACCAAATATTTGGTTTGGTTTGATTTGGTTCGGTTCGAAATTGTTTTTTGAACCGAATAGTCAACCTGATCCGCTTTTGTCTCGAACCGAATCGAACAATAAATAGTTATAACCGTGCCGGTTCATAGCAATGGCCAGCTAAAGAGGTTTCGGAATTCGCTTGTTTTAAGGGTTAAAAAAAATCAATTATTTGTCTCCAAATTAGCAACACCGGAAGAAAAAACTCTTGTTGTCTATAATATGACAAATTAGTAAATTAGCGTTAATTATTCTAACAGTTACTATAATTAATATTAATCAAAGTAATTTGATTGGTTCTTCCTCACCATTCTATTGTGAGGTAGGACCATCTAAGATTTTTTCCAATACAATGACGTACTGAATTTGTAATGCATGACTTCACATTAGCATAGTATGGAAATGAGAAGATCACCTTTTTCCGCACCGTCCTGATTCCTTTCGGGAAAATTGTGCACGGGATGATATTTCTTCTGAAATCTTGAACCATGGAAAGGACAATGATGATCACAGAAAATGTTTCAAACTTCAAATTAGGTTAAGTGGGCCTGGACATTTTTGTACTTTCCAAGAAATTGGCCTGCTAACAACCGAAACACGACAAAATGTATCTGCCTTAAAAAAATGAGCTATGATTTATTTTTTATTCACCCGGAAAATTATGCATCATACTCTGTCCATCTGTCATGGCGTCCATTTTGACCGTTAATTACTAGCGTGTAACGTTATTTTACTGATGCTCCAAACGACATTATACGTGGCATCTCTTATTGCCTAAAAATCACAAATTATTGTCGAATTCTCAACTTCACTGTGAAATATTATTTTTACTAGAAAATCATAAGCTACACTCCACTTTTCCCTGTCTGCAACCACGTCAGTTAAATGAAAGAAAATAATTATTCCTTACATCTTTTTTTTGTGTTTTCTTTTCAAAATGATAATAATAAAATACAGACAAGATCCACAAAATTAACTTTTAATTTCCATTGTATCACATATACAAAATGAGAAATAAAAGTAAAAATATGTTTGCTTGCTATTTTCAAATGAACTTCTCCTTTTCATTGTGTAGTGAGTTTTTATTTTAAAAGAACAGATAAAGGGAATGCCAAGAAAGACAGTGAAACTCGATCCGCTCCAAATTAGCTCAAATAATATTAATAGAAGGACAAAGTATAAAAGGGATACCACTGTCAAATTACATGTACGTGTTTGTTTACCGTTTCTTCAGATAAACCTTCCTTGTTCATTCAAGATGTATGCATGAGATTGTGCGATTGTGTTTTGTACATAATCTTTCGATGTGGCTGCCCTCATAGTTTAAGGAACACGTTTTGATAAAGTTTTGGTATCATCAGATGGTAAGGAACGTAGCCATTTCTGATGATGATTTGGGATCTTGATAGAACCTTAGGATTATTTTGGGTATTTTGTACATTTTAGTCCCTTATGAGTATTTATGAATGTTTTCTAATCTAGTTTATTAGGATTTGATATTTATAAAGTGTCTGTAGGATCATTTGGGGAGGAGAGAATTTAGTGAATTTCTTATTGTTATCATCATCGTTATTTTCTTTTGTGGAAGAGATTGGTTGCCGCTCGAATGCAACTGGAACATTCCATAGAATTTGGTTCGGGTCCTATCGAGTTGTATCAGAGCTATTCATACTCAGACTTGGACAACATGGTGGTCATTGGAGACCAAATTAAGACAGGGGTTAAACAAACAGAAGACATGCTCAATGATATCTATGGCATGCTCATCAACCTTGGAGAAAATTGGGTAGTAGACATGTTAGCTTACACATATCAGCTTTGAAGAATTTAAGGAAACTAGTAAGATCAAGCAATATACCGGTTCTTCTGAATCCTTGTTAAGAGGAGTTGAAGTTAGCGGAAAAAAATGATGGATCGGTTTGTGTATGGCCACAGATCGAAGACTTAAAGGACGATCCATCTATTCGAACTGTGAACCCTACACATGACTTATTTCTTAACCGACTCAAGAACTTTGTAATAGCTCAAAAGGAGCCTAAAAAGATCGACTCCTTGGGGAGAGAAGGATACAAATGTGATCACCCTATCGAAGTTGCAGACAACGATTATGGAACAAGAGTTGGAAATGTAGTGTGGAGTTCCAATCAGAAAAGCGACTGGAGATGGAAGGATGAGCGGGAGGCCTGGAGGTTATGGAGCAGGACGAAGGGAGATTGAGGAAGGCTTTGGGCTGAATGGAGCAGGAAGGATGATGCACTGGATCAGCCTCTAAGGGGAAGATCATGTTCAGCCCAACAATACCTATTTGAGCCCGAAAGGCGGTGTGCGGCTCGGGCAGATTCAAAGCATGGCCGACTTGTTTAAACGGTGTACCGAGTTCAGCCTAGGGCAATTGCGGCCAGGATGGGACCAGATGGAGAAATAAGAGTTGGAACCTTGGGAATAGCAGAGGAGGGAGGCGGTCCATGAGGAACTAGGTCATTGATGACATGGATGGGTGTGGCCGGAGCACTTCCAAGCAACGGTCAAGAAATTAAAAATACCCATCCTTGAAGGGGAAGATTTTGAGATCATTCGCCAGCAATTTCTTAATTTACTCCTTGAGGACAAGATGACTCGTCAGGCGGGGTAATGAAATAACCTTAAGATTATTTTGGTTATTTCATTACTTCGGATAAGAGGAATAAATTTCTTATGGGTATTTATAAATGTTTCTTAATTCAGTTTATTAGGATTCGATATGTACAGAGTGTCTTTTAGGATCATTTGGGGAGGAGAGAATTTAACAAATTTCTTGTTTTCCTCTGTGGGAGAGATCAATTGCCCCTCGAACACAACAACATTCAATAAAATTTGATTTAAGGATGTATCGAATCCCTCAAGGAGCCTATAAGGATTGATTCCCGTCATTGGAAACTTGGAGATAATGAGAATGATCAATATCATTACAACACTCAAGGTGATAGCCACCCACAACAACACGCTGTCGTTGAGGAAAATATCATGCGAAGAGCTGACGCTGATGGACAAGGACCGGAATTTCAAACAATCTCGATCAATCAAAGGTTCCTTTTAAGAACGAGAAAGAGCAAGACTTAGATGCAATCAACCGGACCCCAATGAAAGGCCAGCATGTATCCTCGAATGCCGACAGATGTTGCTGTGCGCTGGCTTCAGGTGACATTTAGAACAGGGCCCAACAATTTGCACGGCAGGTTCACGATGGCGGAAGCTACCGGACTTCTCAACAAGAGGTGAAAGATACTTCATGGCTGTGCTTTTGCATAAATTGCATCGAAACGCAAGAGAATTCGAATCTGAACTTTCGATGGAACCTGATGAGAGTTGTTTTCCTGCCAGAATACTCGAGAACGAGAAGTCCTTGCACTATCGATGGCGGGATCGATCTATCAAAATCCATTGGAGAAATGTGAACCCAATTAGAGTAAAACGAACAAAGGTTCAAGCATCTACTCGATCTGAGACATTGATCACAAAAGTAAGATTCTTTATGAACTCCATCATCAATTTTTAGACAAGGTGTCTCATTAGGAGGGGTGGTGATAAGATCAAGAAGATTTATTTTCAGAAATGTTTCAAGAGCAGAAAAGGCCACAAATTTCCATATAATATTTCTTAATTGACCCGGAGATTGTTTTCTATTTTGACTGCGATGGTTTTAGTATTTATTTGGGAACAGCGCAGGCTCTTCGGAAGAGAGAATTTAGTGAATTTCTTATTATTTTCATTAACGTTTTCTTTTGCGGCAGATATCGGTTGTCTCTCGAAGGCGACTAGAGCATTCATTAAAACTCATTCGGGTCCTATCGTATTTGTCATTATAAAGTATATATGCACATAATTAATGAACTTTTGAAGAGTATTAGATACAATAGAATATATTAATTGATTTTATATCCTTTTGAAATGAAAATACAGAAGGGCCTGAAGGATATAAAAATAACCAATTTTCATTCAATTGGGATTATGGCAGATAGGGAAAAAAAAGTATATTTTGTGATTTTCTTAGCAAAAATAATAATTCGTCCTAAAATAGAGAATTCAAAAATAGTTCAAGATTTTTTTAGGTAAAAAGGAGGTGTCACAAATGATGCCACTTATGATGTCATTAGTATCATTAACAAAAATAATGCCACATGTCAGTAATTAATGGTCGAAATTGACGCAGTGGCAAATGGGGGAAGGGAGAGCATAATTTATTTTTTTGGACGAAAAACTTTCATGGTAAAATAGAAAATTCGATGATTTTTCATTAAAAGGTGAGCAATAGTAGTGGTGACTCAGCCACTTCCTCTATGTAATATTCCGACTTTCGTTTTTTTTTATTTGGAATAGTGGGATAATTTCATTCAACTATGATAAAATTTTGTACATGTGGTGAACCATAAGACTAGCTTATGTACAAAAAGGTTCTAACAAAAATGCTGCCCGGGTGCCACTGAGCCGATTTTCCAGCCGGGGTAGGGTGGAGATTTTCCGACTTTCATTTTCAACTGCAAATATATTAGACGAACTGAACAGTCGGTACTTACTCTGATTCATCACCGTAACACTACCAAGGGCCTAGTATAATTTGAGAAATCGGCGTCTACCAAGATACAAGTTCAAGAGTCATTTCTAACATTATTATTCAGAGCGAGATTCGAATAAAAAAAAAAAAGATAATGGTTTAGGTGATACTTTTTTAGACGAATAACCCAAAATTAGGGAATGCTTTTGTTTCCACTCCAGGACCAAATTTGGCCCCAATCTTTCCCCTTTTTTGTTTTATTTCTAATTTTTTTCTGCATTAGATTTGATCCTCAAATTTTTCTCTTAAATTTATTTTTAGTTGCTTTATTATTTTATCATTAATTTTTTTGAAAACATCTGTTTGTGTAAAATATTATATAATGAAAATATTACATGCCTTACCTAAGGGTGTAAGTAAAAAATCTGAAACCCAAAAATTGGTCAAAATCGATAAGAAAAACTGCGGTTTTATGTGTCTATACAAATTTGTTGTGGTTTTCAAGGCATGATAAAAACTCGACGGGTTTGAGATTGACTGACTTTGTACCAACATAAATTACCATATTAAAAATTTATCTTACTATTAGGGGTGCTTGATTTGAGTAATCTTAAAATACACTGGAAAATTGGAGCCTTACATGGAAAGTAAATTGCAGAATGAAATTGTTGTGTCCGGTAAGTATTTTAAGTTATTGAAAAAGTGGTTGGAAATATAATATTATAATATTTGATGTGATAGATAACAAATATAATTTATAAAAGTACCCATTTTTAATTCTTGATGATTGGACTTGATCTCATTATGAGGGGCAAAAGCTGTCTTTATTGCTTGTATTCTCACTTTCCATGCCCTTCCCTTGGTATTTTGATTGCAGGGAAAGGAGCCAAGCCCGGGAAAAATCTGGGTAGCCCGAAGAAAGTATAATTGTGCCCCATTTTCGGCCAAACACAACAAAATTAGATGTAAAAGATTTGGAAAGTTGGAACTTTACATCCGAACAAACAGGGCATTAGATTTTTATAGTAAATGTAAAATTGATATTTTGATACTTGTGAACAGAGTGGTTTGGTTTATATTTATTTTATTTGGCTTATTAATATATCATAATATTAATAACAATTATTATTATTTATTATAATGAATTTTTATTTTTATATTTAATTTATTATTATATTTAAAGTCGTGCTAAAAAAACCACTCAGAAAATAATAACATTATAGATTTTTCATTACTTTAAATGATTTTTAGTATGAATTTTGAGTTTTGAAAATTTGATCCGAAAAAATTGGCCCCAAATATTTACGGAAAAACCACCTGACCCGAACCATTTTGCAGTACCGTGGACTGATTTCATAGGTGAAACTAAACTGGTTCGATTTACCCCCAACGGGCCCTCTGACTCATGGACCCAAACCCAGCCCATGACCCGCCCGGTCTATATCTTTCTGACTGCAGCCAATGAAGAACTCCAGAGTGCGTTAGGGCTCGTAGACGCAGGAGGTGTCGGCAGCTGCTGTCTCTCCTTCCACTCAACTGTGCTGCTTCACCAGGCCGGTCCCAAGGCGACGATGGGGTTGACGCTTTTCGATGCCGCTGGTGCAGACGCCGATGACATCTCGAAGATCGAGATCAACCAAGAGTATGCTCGCCGGTTCGAGCACAACAAGAAGCGGGAGGATCTCCATCGCCTTCAGGAGCTCCAGAAGAAGGGCGTCGTTGAAGACTCCTCATCGTCCTCTGATTCCGAAGATAGTTCCACCTCAGGTGAGGAGAGCGACGATTTGGACGAGGTTGGGCCCAGCAAAGGAGATTTGGAGTTTTTTGATGCTCTAATAAAGGTCAAGAACAAGGACCCCAGTCTTAAAGAGAAGGACGTCAAACTCTTCGAGTCCGACGATGAGAGTGAAAGTGAGGATGAGAGGGACGACGGGAGACGTAAATCGAAGCAGAAGAAGGGGAAGACGTACTTGAAGGATGTTGTAGCCAAGCAGTTGATTGAGGCGGGCCCTGAATTTGATGATGAGGATAACCGAGGGAGGACCGCTAGAAAGATGACCTATAATGAGGAGCAGGAGGAGCTGAAGAGGGCTTTCCTGGAAGCGGCGGATGCAGAAGAGGGTGACGACGAAGATGGCGATTTTCTCTCTGTGAAGAAGAGAGAGGACGCTTGTGAGAGTGGACATGGTGATGCTTCAGAGTTTCAGAAGAAGCTGAATGAGTACTTCGGGGAAGAGGAGGATTTGGATGAGAATAAGACGTTCCTGAGGGATTACTTTTTGAAGAAGATGTGGATTGATAAGGATAAGAATAAAAATAGGGATATTGATGAGGAGGAGTTGGATGAACTGTTGAAGGATGAGGAAGAGGTCGACAAGCAAGAGGAGTTTGAGACTAATTTTCGACATGAAGAGCTTGAGGACGATCGTGTGTTGGGACACGCCAGGAAGGTGGAGGGTTCAGTGAGGCAGAAGGAAACTGCAAGGAAGAGGCAGAGGCAGAGGAAGGAGGAAAGGTTGAAGATTGCTGAGATGGAGCGGAAGGAGGAGCTAAAGCACTTGAAGAATTTGAAGAAAGAGGAGATCAAGGAAAAGCTTAAGAAGTTTAGGCAGATCGCTGGAATTGCTGACGATGAGGACTGCCTCTTAGGCGTAGATGATCTGGATGATGAGTTTGATCCAGAGGAATATGATAGGATGATGAAGAAAGTGTTTGATGAGAAGTACTACGAGGCTGAAGACATGGACCCTGAGTTTGGCAGTGATGAAGATGAAGGTGGAGACATTGAAAGACCAGACTTCGAGAAAGAGGATGAATTGCTCGGGCTGCCTAAAGGTTGGGATGTCTCTGGTTCAGGAGATGGGTTCTTAGCAGCTAGGGAGAGGATCTTAAAGCAGAAGGCTGAAGTTGGTGATGATGGTAGCACTGGGGCCGGTGATGACGAAGATGGAGATGGAGCAGGAGACAAAGGGGTTGATGGAGATGATGCAGAAACTGTAGCTTCTGAGGAAGGAAAGCGGAAGAGGAAGAAGAAACTATCACTCGTCCAGAGGGCTAAAGAGGCGTTAATGGAGGAATACTACAAGTTAGATTATGAGGACACCATTGGAGATGTAAAGACGAGGTTCAAGTACGCGAAGACCAAGCCTAACAGATACGGTCTGAGCACGGCTGAGATTCTAACGATGGAAGACAAAGAATTGAATCAATATGTTTCCTTGAAGAAGATTGCTCCTTACAGAGAGAAAGAGTGGAAGGTGCCAAACAGTCAGAGATACCATATCAAGATGAAGAAAAAGGAGCTTCTGGGTGAAAGATCATCCAAGAAGCATAAGCATGATAAGAGAAAGAGACCCAGAGATGATGCTGGGACGTCAGCTATAGTGGCCGGTGCTAGCGAAGATGGTAAAGCTCCGGGGAATGTGCCAAACGGAGAAACGGGCAGCTTGTCCAAGCAAGCGAAGAGAAGAAGACGCCAAGCAGAACTTAAACTATCGCACAGTAGATCCTTGGCCTATGGAAAAGTCAGCTCCAAGTCCAAAGGGAAATCGAAGAAATGATGTCCTCAAGGCTGAATTTGAGTAGGAGATTTTGGGTCATGGTAAGTATTTGGGTGAACTTGCACTTTTGAAAAATCTGAATTGCTAGATGTACTTTCGCATGCCTACTCGAGTCGTTTATGTTGAGGGGAAAATTTTTGTTTTTCTGTTGGTATACACTCACAACCCAAAAGTTCTTATGGGCCTTTTTCGTAGGAAACATTTCAAAGCTGAAATCCTGAAATTAGCTCCTTCTTGTTAGATGGTTCTGTTGATTAGCCATGCATATGTCAAGCTTTATCAAAGACTTGTCCTTTTGTTTTCAGCTGATGAAGAGCGTGATCAGACTGACATGGAGGAGTGTAGCTTATAATGAACAAGATAATTCAAACGAATTTCTTTGTTGTACTTATGGTTATCATTTTTGAATCCAAAAGTGCAAGCAGAAATTTACCCAACAAAAAAGGTCGAAGCAGAACAGAGTATAACTCAGTGGGCATTGCACAAATAATGATCCGAGTAAGCTTTCATCACAAAGATCATTGTCATCGTCATCATCGCCATCTCATGGCAGAACTTGGAGCTCTCAAACCTCTTTTCCATGGGAGGCTGCTTGATGCTCGGCCAATATTCATTGCCGGGGTTATTGCATTCACTACCCTGAAGCCCAGGGGAATCAAGCGCATCCCACTGAAATACAAACATGACCCCAGAGAAAAGCGCCAATGCAGCTTGATGGAAACGGAAAGATGGAAAATACCAACGGTAGCCAAGCTTCCATGTTTAGCCCTGGAGGACCTCTCTGGTGGTGGTGCAACTTCAACCTCTCCGTTCTCCCTATCTGCAATGCCTTCAGTGAACGCAAGAGTTCTACATTCGCAAGATACAACTGCTCAAGGGATGACCGAATGAGTGAACACGTGCAGTAAGTGTAGGTTGTACACAACGAGGCACTTGAGCTGCTCGTTATGGTGATTCACAGGGATAACAAAATTACCTCTCCCAGTTCAAAAATGATCGATTGTCAACTTGAAGTTCTTAATGAAGCAATTATTGAATGTTAAGGCTGACCATCTGACCATAAACTAGACAAATTATGCAGCCAAGAAACAAAACGTCAAAAAAGAACAGAACACATTGTTGTTGTTGTTCAAATGGCACCCGGGGAGTGCTATTGGGATTTGAAGACTCAACCTAAGGTACGAGATTTTTGGGACAGTATCAGGCGCAGAATGCCAAATGTGCAGAGACATAGCATCTTATGGTTTCAAGTCTACATCCCTATCTCTAGAGTTTCTCTCATCTCCTTGATAGCTATCAAGAGCAAACTAGTCACAAAAAGTAGAATGACAAAAATGGAGCTCTCTTCCCAACCTTCTTTGTGAGTTTTGTGGGCTATCAACGGAAACTCGTAACCATCTACTTTTTGAATGTTCAACAACTAGATGCATGTGGTCCGCTGTATTCTCAAGGTTGCAAGTTCGTATGGAGGTTAGGAATCGGGAGTGAGTGCTGCAGTGGGTCACTAGCTTCGGGAGATCCAAATCTGTCTATCTTGTCTATTATAATTAAACTAGCATTCACTTGTTTTATATGTGATATGGATCGGGTATAATGCCAGAATTTTCTTATAATAGTTTCAAATCTTTCCACATTTTGCTGGCCTCTGTTTTGGACTTGCTCGAGGATTGGATTAGATCAGTCCCTAAATTAAACACCGAGCTCGACAAGTTCTCGCCCTTAAAGATGTTGCTAGAATAAGGTTCCTTGTACATTTAGTTCCACTGACTACATTTTGTGCATAATTGTTGATACTTAATGAGATGCAACTAATTAACCAAAAAAAAAAAACACGTGGTTAAATATCTTGGTGCGCTTGCTGACTGTTCTCCAAGATTAAATGTGGATACAAGCCCACTTTGATGGCTGAAAAAGGCATTAAAGAATACAGAGAGGATCTTGGCGTATTCGACTTTGCAAACCACCAGAATTGAAATAATGTCGAAGATCCGGTTTCAGTGAGCTGACATACCACATCATTTTACAGGGCGAGGCGACTGCCCGTGAAGATGGCCAGGTACTGCATAATCGACAGCCTCAGGGGGGAACCTGGATGATGCTGACCTGACCATGTGTGCCACGAAGTGCCCCTCCATCCATCAGGAGGAAGACATCTCTGGCATCCCACAGGATTGGCAACCATTGAAGTCTTCCAAGAGGCGGAGAAGATTCTGTCTGGAGAGAGTTCAGTCACCGAAGGTGTGGCTGACAGAGAGCTGGTATGTTTGAGCCGGAATCCAGTTCCGATGACCTTTTACAGGTCGGGGAAGGGGGCGATGAGTCAATGATTGAGTGTAAGGCGGAGCCGCGGAGCCTCCGAGGCCGACTTCCTCGCCTTCCCCCCAGCAGCTCAAGCTCATCAGACTGGAACAGCGTTCATGTTCCCAGTCTCACCAATGTCAGCATCAGCTTGAGCTTCTGCAACCGCTTCTCCATTCCAGGTGGTTCTCCTTAGGGGAGTGGAGTCTGAACAAAGGTTAGGAATTTTTCCTTTTCATTTCTGATTCCTTTTCTTTTCTATCTTTGCGATTAGGCCCAAAGCCCAAAGAGATTTGGGCTGCCTGGGCCTCCCTAAACTCATTTTGAGGCCTGGGAAGTTCGTTTCTTCTTTTCTGATTCCCTTTCTTCTCAAGAAGGTCCGAAGAAGAGAACACGACAGTTGCTTAGCTGAATCCGTCGGCACGCACGTGCGCCATCATCATCTCGCATGGAATGGATCAATAGTTATAGCGGAGTGGGACGCGCAACTGTAATCGACTGGAAACCCTGTGCTTTCGTTCCTGTTGAGCTCCTCTGAATCAGTCTGCTTGACTTGGCGAACCCAACAGCAACTTCGAACTTCGGAGCGAACCCCATAACAGGATGCTGTTCTTCTTCTTCCTCTGTCTGTCTGCCGTTGCAGCCATTGCTTTATTGCTCAGATTCGTTACTGCTGAAGGTGGATCGAATTTCTTAACACCCAGTTTCTCACCCATATGATGGAGAAAGATAAAGCTGTTCGATTTGGTAACCGTGAGCTTTCGTGCACTCGCTCACTCATCTCTTTCTCCCAATGAATGCTTACAGGAGACTTCACTCTGATGTCCAAACAACGTGTGAAGCGTGAAGAAATCGAAGATAAGGCATGCCCCCGTTTGAATACTCTTTCTTTTTTTACGTTCTGGAAATTCGTCCAAGGCATCGTTTTCTGGTTGTTTTTGTTGCTATCAGACATAGTGTCTGTGCCTGTGAGCTTTTGTCTGTGTTTAGATAGCTAAGCTTTGCTTATTCAACAGGTTGTGTGGATCACTGGGGCAAGTCGTGGAATTGGTAAGGGGAACAAGCATTTCCTGAGCTTCGAAATGTTAAAGCAGCTTGATTTCATAGACTCGGCTTTTAGGGATAATTGTCTCATCCATGGAGAGATTTGTTATTCTCTTGAGCTTCTTCATTCCATGTTGGTCTGTTGATTTTGTGAAGCCTTTTTCTGTTATGCTACCCGCTCTTATTACCCTTTTAAAACTGACGAGCAAGGTGAGATTCTAGCCAAGCAACTAGCAGCTTTAGGGGCCAAACTCATACTCTCCGCACGTAATGAAGCTGATCTGCAGCGTGTCAAGAACCAACTTACGGGTGAGTTTTTTCCCTTGCAGTTGAATAAGTGGCTCATAATTTTCTTTGCTCATTAATGATGTCGGAAAAGGGCCACTGCAGGTAAAAATGCACCTGACCAAGTGAAAATCTTGCCGTTGGACTTGGCTTTGGGAGAAGAATCTCTCAGGGAGGCTGTAGAGAAAGCAGTCTCATTTTTTCCCGATTGTGGCATTGACATCATGATCCATAATGCAGCTTTCGAGCGCCCGGTAAGTAAAACATCAGATTCCTTTGACTGTGTCCTTTCCATCAATTCATAGCATCGGAAAGTCTCTTGTGCACTTCAATCTAATTGATTCCTCTTTTCATATCTCTATGTTTGTCTTTTCTTAAATCATGCTCCATTGATAGGTTTCCGTAGTTCATAGTTTTGGTTCCTTAGATACTTGGCTTGCTCGCAAACAAAATTCTGCTGTATCATGAAAAAATTTCTTTGAATCTGTCATTGCGGAAGTCTGAGGTAGGTTATCATTACCTCCACTTACCTAATATATATGCGGTATTAAATTGTATAGATCTGCCAGAAGACTTTACCCTTTGTTGCATTTGTACATCTTTTTCTTTTATTTTTCAGCTTTACTTCCTTTGAAATGTCTCTCAGCTGAATTTTGCAAGTGACAGTAGCAAACATTCATTTTAAGCAAATGCTGACTTTTCTTTATTCAACGTTTCTATTCCTTCGGCAGAAAACAACAGCCTTGGATGTAACAGAAGAAGGCCTTAAGGTACAGAATTGAATCTCTTATCAAATTATATTAATGGGTATGTATGGGTCAACGACTCACAGTTATATTCAAAGCACAACCATGCGTTTACGAGGTCACGGATCACAATCATCATCAATATCTTTTAATTTATTTTTACTGTTATTGATCAACTAACTGTTATTTGCTTGTGATCAGGCAACATTCAATATTAATGTTCTCGGTACAATATCATTGACACGGCTCTTGGCCCCTTTTATGCTGAAGCGGGGTAGCGGTCACTTTGTTGTGGTATGTATCAGTGTTTCTTCCTTATTTGGTTATAGATCTATATTCGTCTCTACTTAGTTGTGGTTCCTTATTTCCTCCTATTATTTTTTTAAGCTTGTATTGGTTAAGTTTTGGAAGGTAACATTTGAGAAAATCTTGTTAACTAGACGAGGTTGTGATTTGTTCACTACTTTTTTAGCTTCCAAGTTAGACATGCCTACGATGTTTTACCCTTTTTTTTTCTCCTGATTAGTTTATTTGCTTTTTGACTGCAGATGAGTAGTGCTGCTGGCAAAACACCAGCACCTGGTCAAGCTGTATATTCAGCATCAAAGTTTGCTCTGAATGGATACTTCCACAGTTTGCGCTCAGAGGTGCTTCCTCCAATCCTTTCTTAATGGAAAATTGTAGAAAGGAGATTTCACTCTAGCAATGATGCTAAAAGGACAAATTTTATTATGTTTTTTGAACTTTGATGAAAAAGACATCTTTGTCATCCTCCTCATCCCATCAGTCTCCCCTGCTGATCCTGCCATGATTTTTGTCTCCTAACATTGATGGGCTTGTGATATCAATTGATAGCTCTGCCAAAAAGGAATCAAGGTAACTGTTGTTTGTCCCGGGCCCATAGATACATCAACTGGAGCAACCGATTCAGGATCGAAGGGTTCACTTGAGGTGATTTCGATTTTTTCTTTGGATATTTCAAGAAGTGCATCCATAATATCTTTCTATGGATTTTCTCCAAAAAGATTACGATCCATTACATTGAACAGATGCATTCAAAATTTCGTGCTTTCCCAGAAAGTAAATGGAAATTTGGCTTACTAGTGTCTCTTTTCCTTAGAGATCCAGCTTTCCTCTGTTTTCGGCCATCTGTACCGCATCACTTTACCTGTATCTACCCCCTTCTTTTAAAGTTGTGCATCTCACTCCACTAAACCAGCTCTGTTTCCTCGTGCATAGAAGCGTTTGTCGTCTCAAAGGTGTGCGGAACTGACGATAATTGCAGCATCTCATGGCTTAAAGGAAGCTTGGATATCATACCAGGTATTTGTTATTGGAATTAACCAACTCTTTTCTTGCGAACTAGGCATGCTATGAGGATATAATCTGCAAAAACTCATCAATATAGTTGCGGGTTGCAGCCTGTACTAGCTGTGATGTATCTGGTACAATACATGCCGACTATTGGCTTTTGGCTCATGGACAAGGTATTGCACATCCTCCTCGGATCAATTCCCTTATCCCCAGGACCTTATTTTCCGCGTCGAGAAACTTCCTAAAATGATCTCTGCCCATTTCATAAATTGCGATGTATACTTAGTTGAGGTTCTGGTGGCACTGATTTTACAGGTTGGTAAGAACCGAGTAGACGCTGCTGCAAAGAAGGGCAACACATATTCCCTGGGATTACTCTTCGGAAATAAGAAGGCTGCTTAAGCTGTTAACAGGCACCGAACAAACTGCTTGCCCATTCAATGGTTTTCGAAAGATCTGCACGTCCTTGATAGAAGGTACACGAGAGGAGGCCGTGTATTTTGTATTTTGCTTCATTTCTGAAGTGTTAAGACTCCTCTGAAAGAACTGGATAATGGTGTCCTGAACGAGTCTTCTTCAAGCAGTATAATAGAATCGCCATGGAGCGATCAAGCATTCACTCATTAGAATTGCAGTACACTTTAGTCTACTCAGCACGATGGTTCATCTGATTGCAAGGTAAGTCGTTCATGATGGTGCAGTATGAAATTCGATGTGAAGCCTTGGACAGAAACATGAAGAAACTTTCTCAAGAATCAGATTACAGCTATACGTAAGCATGTTAAGAACCCAGTAAATACCCGTGGACAACTATTCTAGCTCGTACGGGCTCAGCTTTTCAAAATTCACAAACAAAAATAATCTCAGTTTTCATTGTAGGACGTCACGAACATATATCTGAGGTGATCTGTTCGCGGAGGCTCGATGGATGGAATACGTAATTCCTTATTTGTTGGCCCCGCTCTCCCTTGACTGCATTCCCCTTGTCTGCTTTCATCTTAGGCTGCTGTTGCTCTGCTATCACCAGCAGCTTTGCTTCAGTCGGCTCGTCACCTTTTATCTTATTTGCTAGTTGGGATCTCTCCTCTGCGCTATTACCAGTTTTTCAAAGGATCACTCTGCTCCTGGTTGTCAAATTTGACCAGCATGCTCCCAATATCACATTTGAAATAGAGCTGCACGGGAGATGTAGACAACATATGAAAAATGGAAGGACTAACTTTGAAGAAAACCAGTGTCCTGCAGTGACCCAGTTGATATGTTTCGACCTAGTTCAAAGTCCGAACTTCATTTCCACCAGCCCTCTAAAAACTAATTTCCAGGTCCTCCTCGGGGAATTTTGGACATCCACTTGTTCTTCAGTAAGAAGAGGCATGACTACAGGAAAGCTTGTCCGCATACGCAGATTCCACTTCACCAGCAAACATTTCTGAGTAAATGATCATGATCTTCAAAGTCAGGGCAGAAATCCATGACTGAGGTATCTGACAAAGAACTTTTGCATTGAAGGGGCACTGCCGGACTATTCGGTGGGTTCTCTTTTCACCTGATAGCTGTCCACGACCATGGCACCCTTCAAGTTCGACCATTGCTGATTTGATCCCAGCTTCCTCACCCATGAATTTCTCGACTACATTTTGTTTGGCAATATTGCTTCCCTCCCCATCTCGATAATCACTTATGTGGATTGTTTGCACAAGCTTAAATCTTGAAACTTTGGTATGTTGTTTGCTGACTCGGAAGTTGAACACCCCGATTATACCATGCCAGATGACAGAGTGCACAAGATGTTGCCTCCAGTCAGATCAAATATCTAAAACACGAAGTTATTGGCATCTCAATGCACCTCGTCTATGCAACTTAGAGATGCAACTGCTACCAAAAGATGAGGTCAACTTATTGGGAAAAAAGAAAGGGTGGCAGGAACAAATTCTCTCCCCCCTGAAATGCATCTCATTGACACCTGTTTGCCTAGTTATTATGCTCGAGTTTGACAATCTTTGCACGGAACGTTGCTCTGCTGCCGGATTGATATGTTCTTGTTTGGAGGAATGCCCAAAACAGAGCAATCCAAGAATTGGGTTGTGAGGAGTGAACCAGAAGGGAAGATGGAGAGGAGGGGAGGAAGGAGGAGAGGACTGAGAAAGAATTTGTGAGAGATTGAAGGGTTCAGAGGGGAAATATCTCATTCATTCATTGTCATGTCATGAAACTTTTAATTCTCAAAATTTTACCATTTTATCATTGTTTTTAAATCTTTATTTTTTTTTATCATTCTCGTTCTCAACCTTTTTAAGTTTTTACTATTTTGATCATATCGTTACTTTTTCTATTAAAAAGGCAATACCATCCAAAGAAGAACATTTCATCCAAAAATTATTTTTCAAAGAAAAAGGGAAAAAACAAACGAAAATGAAAAGTATTGGTAGAATTTTATTGTTGGTCACATCCTCTTCAAAATTAAGGCTTACTCTTCATTCAAAATTAGTTGATGATCATTATCATTATAAAATCATGTCCATTCTAAGAAAAATGAGTTTTAAATTTAGAATGGACAATTGCTAATAACTAATATTTTCTTAATTAGGAACGAAATATACTTTTTGGAAAATATTTTTGATACAAATAATTTTTGAATGAAATATTCTTCCTTTTGATAGAATATGTTTTTTTTGAAAAGAAAAAATAACGGTAAAATTAAAGTGTCAAAAATTCAAAAGGTTGAGGATGTAAATGATAAAAAATAAATATTTGAATAAAAAAATATAAAAAATATAAAAAAAATTCAGAATTAAAAGTGTGTTTTTTTTCCCCTTAGCATTCCTGTAGGGAGTTTCACATTGTACCTAATAGAAAAGTCATTATAGCTGCTTTTCACGACAACAATCTTCTGCTACTCACGAAAGATTTACAAATAGATCCCCTTGCTCTTTATTTCGTTACAATTTGGTCACTGCTCCTCACAGGTCTCCTAGGAAGTTTATCAAGGGAAATTTCTGCAAGGAAGACAAGGATTTAAAAGCTAACGACAGGTAGCAAAATATGCTAACAGGATCTGCCTGAAGTTAAATATAACCTATTAAACCGTGTATATAATAATTATTCTAAAACAACAAAAATTAAATTAAAATCATAAAAATATACTGTAAATCCGATTACTTATTAATAGTTCAAGATGGCAAAAAAAAAAAAAACACAAAACACAAAACAGCAAGAAACTGCATAACTCTGCAAAGGCCTCTTTGTCAATTGAAAATTAGAGTATGTACAAATTATCCCGCCTTGAAGAGGCCAAAAACCAAACCCCGACTACATATAGAAAATAAATGTATCAACGGGTTGAAATGGTTTCTCGGAGAAAGTCAACTCTACTATCGTGATCGAAATGTTAGAATTGCGAAAAAATCTGCTAACATGAAAAATGAATTTCTCCAATCATTTAATCTCCCCATGAGATTAGATTCATGGTGTCCTGCTCATGATTGTCCTGCAGATGCCTGTTTAAGAGCCTTGAGGACTTCTCTGGAGGCAACTCTCTTGGCTGTGTTCTTGTTGTTGCGCACGAGGTGTGCTTGTAAGTTACTCCATCGGCCTTGACCTCGACTGTCACAGAGAACCCATTGTCACCGGGAGTCGTCGTGGGTTTCTTCAGGGTGTAGTTTCTCTTCTGACACATCTCGGACAGCTCCCTCACTGGATGGAGCAGCAGCGTCTCGGGGGTGACCAGAGGCTCGAGGAGAGGCCTCATGCTGTCGAACACCCTATGCTTATCGTAACCAGAATCCACAAAGATGGCCCCTGCAAGAGACTCGACAATATCCCCGAGCACCTGCTCATAGGAGGGGAGAGGCGATGACAAGAAAAGGCAAGATGGGGCATGGGAAACTCACGAGATTTGTTTACCAACCTTTGGGAAATAAGTGTCAGACTCCCACCCATAAGTAAAGGTCGATGCAAACTTGTCAGAATTGATGGCATCGGCTATGTCGCGGTGCAGCGAGTCGGAAGCATGGAGAAGGTGCTCATGCAGTCCCGCCCTAACAGCAGAGAGAGCGTAGCAGTCGTTGTTCACAGAAGCAGACCGCATATCTGTGATCATGCCAGGCGACAAATTCGGGTATTTATTGTACAAATGGATGGTTATCAAATAGTCCAAGACGGAGTCCCCGAGAAACTCCAGTCGCTGCAGGAAACAAACATTAGCAGGAAACACGAGTTTTAGATCAAAACTCCAACATAATTGGCTTATCCACAAGTAATGACCAAGGCATATTGGGAGTTTTCTCTGAAAATAAAATATTATGTTAACAAAAAAAACTAATAACACTAAAAGTACCTGATAACACCTAGGAATATCTGGAGGCATGAAAGAACCATGGGTCAGGGCCTCTACCAACAGAGAAGTGTCCTGAAATGTGTAGTTCAAGATGGCTTCAACATGGCTTGTGTTAACACGGCTCTCGGGGTTTAGGTGGCAGGTTCTTTCATGTGGCGAGGCATTAAAGTCCACCTTAATGCCGAGCCAGTCCAGAAACATTACACCGGCTTTTTCCCCACCTGTGCTAACATATGCTCCGATTAGAGCCTCCACCACATCTGCAACTTTCTTCATTTTAATCTTCTTTCTTCCTACTGCATAAACCTTTCTTCCAGAAATTAACTCTTCGCGCAAGGAGAGGGTCTGAGATTTGCACCCAGGAATGATCCAATTTTTGGGATCAAATAGTTCGTGGCAAATAAAACCCTGCGTGACAGAATATCAGTAGTCATGAAATAAGAAAAGAGAAGCATATGATCGTCCTTTGGATGCCAGCAACTGAGTACTACACATTGATGATTACGCGGGAAGACAATCTCCCATGTCCCTGTATTCAAAATCAATACACATACATCCACTACTTTCAATGAACACTTAATTTCCACAAGGCTATTTAACCAATTGACAAGCTCATCATGGTGAATCTCAATAGTACAAGAAAGCAAATCAGTTGGTTCAACTATCATCTAACAAGATTAAATTAGCAAAAACATGCTTCAGAGACCACAGCTCACTCATTAAAATAGCTAACTTTCATCTTGAAAGGTGAGAATGTCCATAACAATCAGAGACCACAGAAATACATGCAGCAAGAGATGTTATTAGCAGAAAAGAAAAACAAAATTAAATAGCCGCAACAGTTTGAGAAATGTTCAAGAAGGCATACCGGCAGCTTGCGCTCACAGCCTAATTTACAAAGTGCAGCATTAGAAGTTATTCTTTCCCTTTTCAAACTTAACATGCCTTCACGATCATTCTCATAAGACTTAAATATCTGTTGACTGACAGCATATTTAAGAAAAGAATCCCCGATTGTCTCCAGAGTTTCCAGATGAAATTCCTCTTGGCACTGTTTTGTCGTGATAGCTTCGAGCACCTGAAAAAGAGAATAAAGCAGTTGCAGGAAACTTCTTGGGCAAATAGAGAACGAAGTAAAACCCACAAGTCCATCAACAAAACAAGCAAGCTAAATAGATTAAAAGAATTTTAGCAGAATTTTTCATATTCACCGGAAAAAGTTTATCTTGTTGGGATGTAAAGTTGGTGAGGCACAATAGTAGTACAACAGATACATATTTCACCATATGATCTTTAATATGATCTTTCACAGACTGTTGCTCATTGAGATCTTCCAAAGCCAACATAAAGCATGTATATAAAGCATGGACTTTATGAACTTCACATTAAGAACTAAATCCCTGTTATCATTTTCCTAATGAGATCTTAAGCTGTTTCTAAGGGCATCCAAGCTAAATCCCAAGTTCCAGATGAACTAATCAGGAAGGTATGTAGAATTACACCGACTACGAAAGATCACTTCTTGGTACAAATGGAACCAAACAGGCACTAAAAATATTGTGAAGCAAAGTCAAAATCAAAACTGTCTGAACTTAGATGGAATGGATGCACGGACCTTGATAGTTGGGATATCAACATTTTGGCTGCAATGATCCAAAAGCATCCTTTTCAAATTTGCAGCAATAAGCAAAGACTCTAGACGGTGGATAATTGATGGAGCGAATGAATAGGAGTATACAGTATTGACTGATATTGGAGAGATTATCAAGTGACAAAGCTCAGGGGGCAGCTCAACTGTCGCGTTAGTTGATTCTGCAGGCAAAAATCAAAGTTTATGTTGAAGCTACTTAATCTGAAAAGACAAATAGATTGAGTGATGGGCATCATACCTTTTTCCTTTTTTAGTCTGCTTCTCGAGAGATAATTCTGCACTTTAAAAATGTGTCTGGCCCTAAGCAACAACTGTCCTTCATAACTCAAGCTAACACCATGCCTGTACGTTTATCAAATATAGTTGAAATCAAACTACTTTGAAACAAAGCATGCAAAGATAGGAGAATCTTCAAAACTTATAAGTTCATACCGCTCTTTAAAGTACTTCTTGTATGTTTTGGTAGATCCACCCCTTATATTCATGTTCGAATTCGCATTTAAATTATCGAAGAAGCCAGCTATACAGTAGATACAGTCGTTGTGAGGTGTGTAGACCAATGAATGCTGGAGCAAGCAAGAGCAGACAGGTCCATCTTTGGTCCTTACAAGACATGATTGACCCCTGGAGGAACAGCCTTTGACGTGTCTATTCAAAGCATTCATTCCTGAACTGGGATTATACGAAACGTTTGCAGCTGGAAACAATACAGACGCGACTGGCTCCCAATCTACTGTCACTTGTTCTCGGAAAGCAGTATCTAATGGGAGGAGTAAATAATCCACTCCAAGCAGATTCCCTGAGTTGGAACAATTTAAAATTTCCACTGCTTTAGTGACATCATGGTCCAGAAGCACACTTAGAAGCGTGCCCTGAAACTTCCTGCAGCAAATCACCTGATGACATAGATCTCCGTGATAAGAGTAGATACAGGAATCCTTTCTATGAACAAATTTACAAGATAATCATTGCTCTTGCTTTACAGGATTAAGATGATTTCTGTTGTTAGTTGATAACTCTCAGCTCTTTTTTCTGAGCGAAAGCTGAGGTGGGTAAATGAAGCTATTCATTCCAATTACAGTTTAACATATAGCTCATATGAGAGAGTCATTATACTTCTAGAAACAAAAGGATGACCAACAATTAGCATGATTATGTATATCCAACATTTGTACTCAACTAACTGCTGCAACTACTTGTTACTCTTTTAATCATATTAATATCAAACTAACATAAAGCAAAAGAGAGTACCTGATCCTCTGTAAGGCTACAAAACCCAGCGTATTTGAAGTTTGCCGTTAGCATCCCCCTTTCTGCCTGTAAGTCAAAACTTAAACCAGGCTCTAGTTCACTCCTCATAGCCAGCACCACACCCTGAACTTGTATATCGTAACTGAAATGTTGCAGTAACTCGATTACATAGAAATGATAAGTGTTGGACTTCTGGAGACTGTTGATTAATTCAGGAGGGAAGTAAGCATGATGCTCTTCATCATAGGACTCGTTTTCTGCATCTGAAATACCCATAGAACATTTGATGGTACAACTATAATCGCCAATTAAAAAAATGAATAACGACCAATAGCATGATGTGAAGACCTATCAAAGGCTTAAAAGATTTAGCCGGGCATGCAAAAGTTACAAGTCAAAATACTGAAATTAGATTCTAGGTAAGAACATACTTGATGACCGTTTATCTTCAACAACGTCTGGAACTAGATCATCTGTTAAAATAGTATCGCCTATAGTGTTCTGCTTGGGTGCCATAGCTAATGCCTCGAGCTGATAGCCATATGCCAAAGATGTATAACAAAATTAATATTAGAGAGCAACAAATAGTGATAGAGCAAGAAAGAAAACATCCCTTCATTCTCTTGATAAGTAAAATATGCTTTTTCCATATCAGCTGCCAAACATATATCAACAGCAGGAGACAGACGTAGCATCATCAAATTTAAAATGAAAAAAGAAAGAAAAAAGGGATCATCATCTGGCAAAAAGAAGAGTCGGATGAAGGCTGTGGGTCAAGGTCCACTTCCATAGCAGCAGCATCCATGTTAGCAATACCAGCAACCAGGAAAGACATTCAATGCCCTTGAGCTAACAGGGAACAGCAAGATCCGCTTGATTCCATGCCCATTCCCACTCAGCCACAAAACAGTAGTAGAAAGATGAATCTTTCAAACAATTTAGGCACGCAAGTTCACTTCTTCCAAAGAAGAGTAGAAGTTGGGAGGATTACCGAGTGCGCCCGGCAGAGGAGGATCAAGAGGCCGATTCAATTATACCGTGCGAGATATCACGGAAGCTCCTTAAGCTGAACGGAGGAGACGAGCCACAGTCAAATAAAAGCAAGCCGCTGGGTCTCCTCCGAGTTGTATATATAGAGTGGGATAGAGTGCGGGGAGGGAAAAGGTTACGTGAGACTTCTCGGGAAAGGAACTTGGCGGGGAAGCAGTTATCAATTTAAAATTTTTAATAGTTAATTTTAACTTGTAATTTATATAATAAATCCCCTATATATTAATTACTAAATATTTTTTAGAATAGAAATCAATAGGATTTTTTTCGTATTAATTTTAATATTTACTAGTGTAAAACTCGCCTTTCGCAACAAGAATATAAATTACTAAGAATATAAATATTTATAATTTATTAAAATAAAATGATCGTGAAAAGAATATACAACGACATGAAGAGTAGATGTATTTCTAGCATAGATAGTATAGTATGGGACGACAAATTCTTTTAAGGTTTCTGTAGAAAGTAAAAGATCTTATTCGATCTCCACATGTAAAAAAATAAAAAAGAAATGGAAAATAAAGAAAAGGAAAGATGGATAAAAAACAATTGATGATAGGGTTGAGAGTTGTGTGGGTGCACAGAAAAATTTTAAAAATAAAAAATAAAATTTGACAGGAAGCAAAAGCCAAGAACGATGGTCTAGAGTTTTGTGTGGGTCCTACCGCACAGAAAAATTCAGAAAAATAATAAAAAATTTCGAAAATTGTCACGTGAAAGCTTAAGAGAGTTGTAACATTCTTTTACTATATTAAAAATATAGACATGCTCAAGCAGGCCGATCATTTATTCTCCGCATGAATTGTAAAGGTAGTTTAAGGAGTAAATATAAGTTGAAATTAAGAAAATAAATTTGCCATAGTATTGCTGTTATCCTTAAATGAAAATGCCTTAATTTGATTTTTTTTTTTGTTTTCTATCCTCTTTAAAATTTATAAACTTTTTTTTTATAATTAAAAAGAATAATTATCCAGAAAATCTCGCATAAATCGTGGGTGATATCAGTTTGGTCGGGTTTAGACATTCCCTTGTTTGGATGAGCATCCGCGTAAGACCTTTTACGTCATCGTCTTGTCGTCTAGGGATTTGTTTGAAGTGGGAAGCTTGACCGGCGAGGGACACCGCGGGTCTTGAACTTGGACTGACCCGTTCACCTCTCCCCCCGCCTTACTTAGGTATTGTTTTTTTGGTAAATGGTGAAATTCCATTAGTCAAAATGAAATTACAATAATGGACGAGATTTACAATATTAGGGCACTAAAGTTTGGAGACTAATTTAACTTAATGGCCGAAGACGGTATCGATGCCATTCTTAATTTGAGCTTATATAATACTGTAGTCTTGGTACTGGAAATGGGTCCTTGTCTTTGTTGAAAAATCCTCTCATTCCTTATCATCCAAACTGTATAGATGAAGCACGTATAGGCAAGCTTGTAGAAAATAGAATGGAGGGATCTTCCTTACTTATAACGTATTGTCCATTTTAGTTTAGCATTCCAGCAATCAGGCGTTGTTGACTCCAGTACCAGTTCTTTTTACGTTCGATAAATTTTTACAAATTATACAGTCACAGTTTTGCAATTTTTATTGCTAGTAAAATATTCATCAAACTTGCAATGCGTGATGAAAAGAAAAGGAACGCTTGGAATTTCTTTCCCCTTTGAAAATTAGAATCGCTTTGATACCACTTATTGGATCCACGAATAAAATAGAAGGTCTTATCAAAGATATCACCCATATAATGTCCCATTACAAAACTTATAAAGAAAAGAGTCCTAAAGTCAATCGATCAAGTTCTCACACCATCGCATATTGAAAAATTTATCACAAAAATTACATATACGAGACTCTCTCACCCTCACCCCAGAGCCTCGAGACTTCACTCTATGGAGACGCGTTCTCATTTTTTATAAGAGCCTATTGATAATACAATATAAATTTTATTTGAACTCCAAGAAAATATTCTATGAATTTATTTTTTAAATAAACTAATTACAAGATTCTAAAAACATTATTCGAACGAGAAAGTCTCTTGACTGCAACCACTCTATTATTGACATGTGATATCATAATCCAATAAAACTTCGTCACATCTGCAATTTTATGGTAAGAAATTTAGACTGCAAAAAATATTATTTTTCAAGCTAAAAACCCTTAAAATGTCAAGAAACCGTAAAAGTCGATGTTCAACAGTTCTCAATATCTCACTCACCTTTTCACTAAGTGATGCTGAAATTTCTTAGAGTTTCTAATTTTTATTTAGGTTTTCAAATTTTTGTAGTTTTTCAACGTGAAAAAGAAGGGTTCGAATATATATTTAACCACGTGACAGTGCTGGCGTGATACCGACAGTGCACCCCAAACTTTCTCCATTCAAACAACTAAACAAAATAAAAGATTTTGTACGGGATATTCTATACTTACAATCGCGATCTCAACTATTGATTGTTAGTCACAACTCTCCTACCTTGAAACTAATTTCCAACATGTTTCCTCGTACTGAAACATCCCAACATCTTCAACTAACTAATAGTTGGTCTTGCTACTATTACCCACTCTCGCATGGTTATAACTTATAAGGTTTGAACTACTCGTGCGATTCTCTCAAAACGAACATCTCTCCGTATCTTAAAAGTTTAAATTCATGCAAAAGGAGATGATAAAAATTGCTTATGAAAAACAATTTTTCCACCCAAAAGGGCAATCGAATTGATACCCAGCATGTTTTACTTATCCATTGCAGATATGTAAGACTAGATCAAAATTGATCCATCCTATAGTGACCCCACACATCTCATTTAAATTAATTTTAATTTGACCTTACACACAAATATTTTTCGGTCAATTCATAAAATTTACTCATGTTAATAAATCTACTATTTAATTTCATGTTCAATGAAACTCTCCGTGCTCTGCACGGATCGGGTACCAGTGTGTGTGTATATATATATGTATAGTGTATGAATAATGCAATGCATATGATCTGAAGGCACCAATTACTTCTTCACGAGGCAAAGCCGATCCCTGTACGCGGACAAGTATGAACAAGTTTCGTCCCACATGAATAGAAATCAAAATAAAATTGAGAGCAAACTGTCAGAATGATCCTCGAATTTCCACTCAGCCATTAAATTGGCCCTCAAATTAAATTTGCCATCAAATTGATTGAAGATTCGTAATTTTACCATCAAAATAGTCCGGCCGTCAATGGTGTTAAAGAAGAACTCTGACGTCGTTGTCCACGTGATAAAATTCTATCAAAATGGTCCTCGAATCTATACACAATCAGCGAGTCAATCATCAAATTAAATTTGCCACCAAATTGGTCTAACATTTGTAATTTTACTATAAAAATAGTCTAGCTGTTAAAGGCATTAAAGAGATCGTAACAAAATTCTAATGTGATAGTTCACATGGCAAAATTTCATGTATGAACCAACAAAAGATGATATTTTTCTCTTTTTTACCAAAAAATTTGGATCGCCGAAATTTGATCTCAAGTTATGATATAAATATTACATATTGTACCCACTAAAATGGCATGTTTTACTTGCCCAAATTTGTATAGATAAATATTTAAAAAAAGCAGTATGTGATGCGAACCTCATTAACAACGTGATCAAACCTAATATCAAGTACCATAAGAACCTCACCAACTTGTGACGAAACCCGTGTGCGGATAAAGTCTCCGGAAATGTGTCCATGTTAAGCTTGAAAGGTGAAACCGCAACCCATTCAACATCTCTTAACCTCCATTATTGAATATACTCTTTCTCTTGATATCTAGCTAAGATATATTTCTTTAAAACGCTTGTCCTCTTAATATTTCGCTGACATATATTTCTTGAAACACTTGTACTATTGATGTTCAACTGAAATATATAGTCTTTATTATTGTCATCTTCTGAAATATCATAGACAATGTTGGACTCATTTTGCTTGCCCATCACTTACATACATGTCGATGTCCTCTTCTTCGTCTCACTTGAGTTTCTCTCATCGAACCATGGAAAACTTTAATTGCATTCTTTGAGCTCATATCCTGATTCACATAATTATGATACATCTAAAAGTTCAAATTTTTATCTTAAATTCACAAATTTTTGTTAATTGTTCAATTAGATTTGTATGCACTATTGTTAGGACAAGAATTATGCAAAATTTGCAAATATTTGTATATACACTAAAAAACTTCTCATGGCAATAATTTTCATAATCTGCATGCAAATTTAATTGTACATTTATTTAAAAAATGTCAATTTTAGATAAAAATAGAAATTTTTAGAAAGATCATAAATTTTTTTAGATATTTATCTCTACAAATTTGGGTAAGTAAAGCATGCTATTTCAGTAGTTGCGATATATAATAGTTATATTATAACTTGGGATCAAAATCCATCAATGCAAATTTTTGGTAAAAATGAGTAAAATATTATCGTTTTTTAATTTATAGAAAAAATTTTACCATGTGACTATTACATTAGAATATTGCAACGATCACTTTAATGCCTTTGATAGCTAGATTGTTTCGATAGTAAAATTGTGAATGTTGGACCGATAGTAAATTTAATTTGAGTTGAGGATTAACTTGGCAGTTGAGTATAAATTTAATAATCATTTTGATGGAATTTAGCCACATGGATAATGACGTCAAAATTCTCTTTGACACCATTGACGATCGGACTAATTTAATGGCAAAATTATGAATGTTGGATCAATTTAGTGACAAATTTAATTGGATGACTAACTTGATGGCTGTGTACAAATTTGAAGACCATTTGGCATTTTACTCTAAAATTAATTACTGAAATTAACGCAGTTTCACATTTTCAGAAAATGGAAATTAATTGAGTGAAATTTAAATAAGATAGCAAGTAACAAATAAAAAAATGAGCAAGTAATCAAATTAATCAGTTGTATGGATCACAACTTCCTTATGCTATTCTTTGATCAGCAAAACGAGGGTAGCGGCAATTGCGACCTAGTTATCTCTTACTATGTAATGTTTCGACTTTCGTATTCAAATGTAAAAATATCAGACGAACTAAATAACCAGCACTAATGTCGGTCTTGTCAATGTAGCACCACCAAATGCCTAGTATAATTTAAGAAGTAGGTAAATGTTAAGGCACAAGCTCAAGAATACTTTCTGGTAATATTGCGTAGAGTAAGATTCTAATAAATGATATTAGCCTCACCAGACTGTATGAGAGTCTTTAAATTACTAGACTGCCGCCCTTAGTGGTAACTTCCTCGAGTTGTTATTCTAATCCTTATCTTTCTCTTAATAAGATCTTACTAGACCTCTAAAAATTAAATAAAATATTATAGTTAAAAACATAGAGTTGCACAAACTCATATCGTGCATGATTTGGTTGCATGACAGAAAATTCTATCCACAACGATAGAGACACAAGTCACTATGGAAACTAAGAAATAATTGAGATTGATTGCCTGTAAATAACAATCTGTATTAATGGTTTGATATATGAATAGCATGTCATAATACCAGATTTGTTAACCAACTAACCAATATAAGAAGTATTAACCTCATTGTTAATTTTTCATATTCTGTAATTGGAGATCTTAGGGTTCTTTTGTACAAGTCACTATTATCATCTCCACATCTTGTAACAATTTTTCAGGTATAGTGGATCCGCTTCTCCTTTGACTGCGGTTTTTTCCATCAAGAGTTTTCCATGTAAATTTGTATGTTCTTCATTTCTTCTTTATTACTTATTTACATTTCGCCCCATTTTTGTAAAACATCTTAATTGTATATGGTGTTCATTTAGAAGATGATGTAACATAAAGTTCACTGAGATTAAAAATAAATTAGCATTAACATGAATGTTTTAAGAAATTAAGTAGCAAAAAGTATACTGTGCACCACGTAAATTGGAATTCATATTTATTTTTATTAAGAAAAACTGAAAACTGGATCAAAATTTTAGATAAAATGTCAATTTGTGAACTTCAGTGGTAGTAACAAATTTTTATGTCCTTAATTTATCAAAAAAAATAAATTTTTTATGTTCTAAATTGTTAGAAAGTTGAATATTTAGAGACTAAAGTGTTATTACATTTTTTATTCTGCCAACATGGAGATGTCATATCAGCAAAATTACCATTCATTTACCCCAGCTGACTACCACATCAATAACCTGTCAACGACAAGGAGACGGTGGAGTTATGTGGCAGACAGAATGGTAATTGGGAGATGAAATTGTGGAAAAATTTATTGAAGTCCTCGAGTGTTAGCTCGAGATAAATTGGAGTCCTAAAATGTTAGTCCATCTTATAATTGCTTTTCACGATAACAATTTTCTACTATCCACAGAATTGTCCTTTATCTTTTATTTGATTCACAAACAAATCCCCTTCATCTATTTTTTTCGTTACAATTTGGTCACTGCTCCTAACAGATCTCCTGGGAAGTTTACTAAGGGAAATTTCTGAAAGGACTACAAGAATTTAAAATCTAATAACAAATAGCAAAATACGCTAACAAAATCTGCCTGAAATTAAATGTAACCTATTAAACTGTAATATAATAATTATATTCTAAAACAACAAAAATTAAATTAAAATCATGAAAATCTACTGTAAATCCGATTACATATCAATATAGTTCAAGATGGCCAAAAAAATAAAACACGAAACAGCAAGAAACTGCATAACTCTGCAAAGGCCTCTTTGGCAATTGAAAATTAGAGGACATGAAAATTATCCTGGCCTTGAAGAGGCCAGACAAAAAAAAAAAAGAAAAAAAAAACCACCGACTATATATAGAAAAAAAATATCGACAGGTTGAAATGGTTTCTCGGAGGAAGCCAACTCTACTATCGTGATCGAAATGTTAGAATTAGGAAGAAATCTGCTAACATGAAAAATGAATTTCTCCGATCATTTAATCTCACCATGAGATCAGATTCAGGGTGTCCTGCTCACGATTGTCCTGCAGATGCCTGTTTAAGAGACTTGAGGACTTCTCTAGAGGCCACTCTCTTGGCTGTGTTCTTGTTGTTCGCACACGAGGTGTGCTTGTAAGTTACTCCATCGGCCTCGACCTCGACTGTCACGGAGAACCCATTGTCGCTGGGAGTCGTTGTGGGTTTCTTCAAGGTGTAGTTTCTCTTCTGACACATCTCGGACAGCTCCCTCACTGGATGGAGCTGCAGTGTCTGGGGGGTGACCAGAGGCTCGAGGAGAGGCCTAATGCTGTCGAACACCCTCTGTTTATCGTAGCCCGAATCCACAAAGATGGCCCCTGCAAGAGACTCCACAATATCCCCGAGCACCTGTTCATAGGAAGAGAGAGGCGATGACAAGGAAAGACAAGATGGGGCATGGGAAACTCACGAGATATTTTTTACCAACCTTTGGGAAAGATGTCTCGGACTCCCATCCATAAGTAAATGTCGATGCAAACTTGTCGGAATTCCTGATGGTGTTGGCTATGTCGCGGTGCAGCGCGTGGGAAGCATGGAGAAGGTGCTTATGCAGTCCCACCTTAACAGCAGAGAGAGCATAGCAGTCGTTGTTCACAGAAGCAGAGCGCATATCGGTTATCAAGCCAGGTGACAAATTCGGGTATTTATTGTACAAATGGATGGTTATCAAATAGTCCAAGACAGAGTCCCCAAGAAACTCCAGTCGCTGCAGGAAATAAACATCAGCAGGAATCACGAGTTTTAGATCAAAACTCCAACATAATTGGCATATCCACAAGGAATGACCACAGCATACTGGGAGTTTTCTCTGAAAATAAAATATCATATTAACATGAAAATAATAACACTAAAATTACCTGATAACACCTAGGAACATGCGGAAGCATGAAAGAACCATGGGTCAGGGCCTCTACCAACAGAGAAGTGTCCTGAAATGAGTAGTTCAGGATGGCTTCAACATGGCTTATGTTAACAAGGCTCTCGGGGTTTAGGTGGCAGGTTCTTTCATGTGGCGAGGCATTAAAGTCCACCTTAATGCCGAGCCAGTCCAGAAACATTACACCGGCTTTTTCCCCACCTGTGCTAACATATGCTCCAATTAGAGCCTCCACCACATCTGCAACTCTCTTCATTTTAATCTTCTTTCTTCCCACTGCATAAACCTTTCTTCCAGAAACTAACTCTTCGCGCAAGGAAAGGGTCTGAGATTGGTACCCAGGAATAATCCAATTTTTGGGATCAAATGGTTCGTGGCAAATAAAACCCTGTACGACAGAATATCAATAGTCATGAAATAAGAAAAGAGAAGCATATGATCGCCCTTTCGATGCCAGCAACTGATTAATACACATCCTTGATGATTAACACAAGAAGACAGTCACCCATGTCCCTGTATTCAAAATCAATACACATACATCCACTACTTTCAATGAACACTTAATTTCCACGAGGCTATTTCCACAATTGACAAGTTCATCATCGCAAATCTCAATACTACAAGAAAGCAATCATCTAAAAAGATTAAATTAGCAAAATACGTGCATCAGAGACCACAGCTCGCTCATTATACTAACTTTCATCTTGCAAGGTCATAATGTCCATACACAGGCAGAGACCACAGACATACATGCAGGAAAAATAGAAAGAAAATTAAATGGCCGCAACAGTTTGAGAAATGTTCAAGAAGGCATACCGGCAGCTTGCGCTTACAGCCTAATTTACAAAGTGCAGCATTTGAAGTTATTCTTTCCCTTTTTAAACTTAGCATGCCTTCATGATGATTCTCATAAGACTTAAATAGCTGTTGACTGACAGCGTACTTAAGAAAAGAATCCCCGAGTGTCTCCAGAGTTTCCAGGTGAAATTCCTCTTGGCACTGTTTTGTCGTGATGGCTTCGAGCACCTGAAAAAGAGAATAAAGCAGTTGCAGGAGATTTCTTGGGCAAAGAGAGAACGAAGTAAAACCCACAAGTCTATCAACAAAACAAGCAAGCTAAATAGATTAACAGAATTTTTGATATTGGAAAACTTTTATCTTTTTTGGATGTAAAGTTGATGAGCGCACAATGCTAGTAAACAGATACATATTTCACCATATGATCTTTCAGAGACCATTGCTTACTGAGATCTTCCAAAGCCACATACATAAAGTGTGTATGTCAAGCACGCACTTTATGAACTTCAGATTAAGAACTAAATCCCTGTTATCATTCTCAGAATGAGATGTTAACCTGTTTCTAAAGGCATCCAAACTAAATCCCAAGTTCCAAATGAACTAACGAGAAAGGTATGTAGATTTGCATCTACTACGAAAGATCACTTCTTGGTCCAAATGGAACCAAACAGGCCTAAAATTACTGTGAAGCCAAGTCAAAATCAAAACTATCTGAACACAGATGGAATTGATGTACGGACCTTGATAGTTGGGATATCAACATTTTGGCTGCAATGATCCAAAAGCATCCTTTTCAAATTTGCAGCAATAAGCAAAGACTCTAGACGGTGGATAATTGATGGAGCGAATGAATAGGAGTATACAGTATTGACTGATATCGGAGAGATTATCAAGTGACAAAGTTCAGGAGGCAGCTCAATTGTCGCTTTACTTGGTTCTGCAGGCAAAAGTCAAAGTTTAAGTTAGCTACTTAATCTGAAAAGACAAATATAACGAGTGATGCGCATCATACCTTTTTCTTTTTTTATCCTGCTTCTTGAGAGATAATTCTGCACTTGAAAAATGTGTCTGCCCCTAAGTAACAACTGTCCTTCATAACTCAAGCTAATACCATGCCTGCACATTTATCAAATATAGTCAAAATCAAACTACTTTGAAACAAAGCATGCAAAGATAGGAGAATCTTCCGATCTTATAAGTTCATACCGCTCTTTAAAGTACTCCTTGTACGTTTTGGTAGACCCATCCCCCATGTTCATGTTCGAATTCGCATTTAAATTATCGAAGAAACCAGCTATACAGTAGATACGGTCGTTGTGAGGTGTGTAGACCAATGAATTCCGGAGCAAGCAAGAGCAGACAGGTCCATCTTTGGTCCTTACAATACATGATTGACCACTGGAAGAACAGCCTTTGACATGTCTATTCAAAGCATTCATGCCTGAAATGGGATTATTCAAAACGTTTGCAGCTGGAAACAATACAGAGGCAACTGGCTCCCAATCTATTGTCACTTGTTTTCGGAGAGCAGTATCTAATGGGAGGAGTAAATAATCCACACCAGGCAGATTCCCTGAGTTGGAACAATTTAAAATTTCCTCTGCTTTAGTGACATCATGGTCCAGAAGCACACTTAGAAGTGTGCCCTGAAACTTCCTGCAGCAAATCACCTGATGACAATAGATCTCCGCGATAAGAGTCGATACAGGAATCCTTTCTGTGAAAAAATTTACAAGATAATCATTTCTCTCAATTTACAGGATTAAGATGATTTCTGTTGTTAGTTGACAACTCACAGCTCCTTTTTCTGAGCTAAAGCTGAGGTGGGTAAATGAAGCTACCCATTCCAATTACAGTTTAACATATAGCTCATATGAGAGATTCATTATACTTCTAGAAACAAAAGGATGACCAACAATTAGCATGATTATGTATATCCAACACTAGTACTCAACTACCTGCTGCAACTACTTGTTACTCCTTTAATCATATAAATATCAAACTGCTTAATCTCAAACTAACATAAAGCGAAAGAGAGTACCTGATCCTCTGTAAGGCTACAAAACCCAGCGTATTTGAAGTTTGCAGTTAGCATCCCCCTTTCTGCCTGTAAGTCAAAAGTTAAACCAGGCTCCAGTTTACTCCTCATAGCCAGCACCACACCCTGAACTTGTACATCGTAACTGAAATGTTGCAGTAACTCAATGACATAGAAATGGTAAGTGTTAGACTTCTGGAGAATGTTGATTAATTCGGGAGGGAAGTAAGCATGATGCTCTTCGTCATAGGGCTCTTTTTCTGCATCTGAAAAACCCATAGAACATTTGATGGTATAACTATAATCACCAATTAAAAAAAATGAAGAAAGACAATTAACATGGTGTGAAGACCTATCAAAGACTAAAAGGATTTAGCCAGATATGCAAAAGTTACAAGTCAAAATACTGAAATTAGATTCCATGTAAGAACGTACTTGATGACTGTTTATCTTCAACAACAACGTCTGGAACTAGATCATCTGTTAAAGCACCATATCGGTGGAGTTGCTTGCATGCTTCAAAGCAGGCAATTTTTTTCAGTGTTTTCAAGTTATTTGACCCAGAGACTGGTGGCAGAGGTGGCAGAGGGCAATTTTTGGGCAGATGAATACAGCAGATACCCATCTCCTTGTTTATATCAAACCTTGGCATTGGCTTATAATACCTACACATTTGAATCACATGTCTCCATGAGTGCAGTTAAAGAGTAGATAGGTAGTTGACTAGAGTCAAAAGATATCTTGTATCGAGAGGAAAAACAAATGTAACAGCTAGGGGGCGACCGGCCAAATACAACTAACCCATCTGAAGGAAGTCGCGAGCAATAGAAGTAGAGCAATTCCACGCTGGAACTAAGAGTAACAACTGCTCCAGTGCTTTCAACGCGATAAAGCTCCTCAGCATAAAATTCATTGTCAAGAGGCCTGCACGGAACTGAAGCATGACGCAGAGACTCCTTTCTCATAACATCACTGCTGGCATGGAACTTCTCCATGCGAGATTGAACAGAAGCATCAGCACTACAGAAGTAGCAAATAAGTAATTAACAAGTTGAAATAAGAGGTGCACATTCAAGACATCATAAGGTGGGAGTGAATGGGCTAGACCAGCCATTGGTATTTCACTATGTACTTATACACATGAACCTGTGTAGAATAAAAACGCGGAAGGGCAAAATAGGACACACTGTAGTTCTTAGGAATCTCTTCAAAACTGCCAAGGACATTTGTTGGAAACACGTGAAGAGATTACCTCTCCACCAGCAACAGAAAATCTGAATTCTGCATCCTAGCTCTGCCACGAGACTGTATGAAGCTGGAAACAGTGGGGGGAGGGTCAAATCTAATGACCAGGTTGCAACTCTGGACATCTAAACCCTCTTCCAGAATGGATGTTGCAACAATGACATTCACCTGCAAAGAGCAGTCAAAGTCAACATCTTCATTAAGCCGCCTATCAGCAAGGCTTGAAAAAAAGAAAAAATGAAAAGATAATTACCTTTCCCTCACGAAACTCCTCCACAATTTCATTCTGCTGCTTCCTTGACTGACGGAGTAAGCCTGTGTTATTTCCAGCAATGGACTTAGCCTTCCAGCCATTACGGTTTGGAAACAACTCATTTAACAGAGAGTGAAGCACGCTAGCTGTGATAACCCTCTCCACGAAAATTAAGCATCTCATATCCTTCCTATGGCTGCATCATGAGAAATTAAAAAATAAAACTGTTCACTGGTAAAGAATAAAATAAGCCACAGAATATGGAGATAAGAAGGCTCATGTGGTAGCAACCTGTACTCCAACAAAGATTCAAGAAGAGAGATGACTCTAGAAGAGAGATATCCAGTAGCCATGTTGAGTTTGGCCTCATCTCCTATTGCATGGGTTGGGTTGGGGGAAGTGGGATGATGAATTGCCATTAGATATAATACACTCTACGTAGGACACTTTCCAACTATAATGTAGGACACTTTCCAACTATATGACTTAGAAGTACCTGAATGAAGATAGGTAGACAATGCATTGAAGACATCCAAGCAAAAATTCTTCACAATTTTCTCACCCGACAAATCCAACTTAACCCAAAGCAAGTCCTCAACTTCCCGACGCGAGAGGAAGTCAGCAGCCTGTTACCGGAAAAACAGTCATCAAATTTCCCATGGTTTCAATCCAAACAGAACACAATGAGGACGAAAGGAGAACACCAAGGAACACCTTCCAAGCCATCCAAAGACCAAGTTCCTCTAGGCAGTACAAGAATGTATGACACATCTGGGTTATCCTTTTCCTCGTAGACTCAGCTGCTGATTCTTCAAGATCAAGTTTTGCTATCTCACCCTCATGCTGTCAGGCAGGACAGTATCAATAGCATTATCAAGGAGCGGCTAAAAATAGAAAAAAGAAAAAAAGAAAATGAAAAACAAGGCCATATTACAGGTGATAGATTAGACCCCTGATTTTTAAATGTTCTAAAGAACTCTGCCAATAAAAACTGGATTAAAAATTTTCATTTTCATCCCTAAGATAAACTTTCACTGTCAACAGTGCCCAAAATAAGACAGTCAGCCTTATTACTAATAATGAACACCACATCCCTCACTTCTCAAATATCAAATATGTTTTGTTTAAAATAGCATACCTTCTCCTTCAAACTGCTGAATTGTACTCCTAGATGTGAATGCAGACTTTCCACCTTTTGATAGGATTTGTATTTAGTTTTCGAGAACGGTATGTACTTGGCAATGACAGATTCACTATCACAGGTGTAGATCTTCAAGGAGAAGAAGAAACAAGGAATGTTAGACTCACAGAGTATCTCAAGTAAACCGTTGGATTCTTTAGTAATAATGCACATTTAGACAGCAACTAAAAAGTATTAAATCAAAAACTAAAACACAGACAGTTTATAGTCAATGAACAAAGGGGAAAGAACAAGCTCATAGGAGCACCTTTGAATTCATTAAAGTTTCTAGTTGCTGAAGCTTATCCCAGTATTCAGAATCAGATTGACCACCTAGATATACGGACAAAAGATGTATCAGCCTGAAGATAAAATGACCAGCAAAAAATGATACTCAAAGTCTGCATACCTTTACTTTTAATTGGAGAAGCAGTCATTCCCAAAATCCTTGGAACTTCATACTTTCCTGTATTAAGGTAGTGGTGATAAAATTCCTGCAAAGAAATCAAACTTTGAAGTATTATATTAATTGGTTTAAGCTATCGGTGTCAGCACAGCAATTCAAGTATTGCTGCTTACTTCATATTCAAATAACAGCAAAAATTAGAAGTTTCATGAATTACTCACTCTCATAATACATGCATATGGATGTCTACCACATGCATGTTGGCACTCATCAAATATAAGAACCTTTATCCGCTCCAGTTTGAAATAAGGACGCCTCAAACCATCGAGTAATATTTTAGGTGTCATCACAAGAACCTGGAAATCATACAAGCCAGGTCAAATTGCTATTGACAAAATTAATCCCCAAGAAAGTTTCCCGCACTTGCATTGATGAAACAACAACGAAGAGTCAGAAACTAATAATACAAAAGGAACTTGAGATGTTAAAACATTGGTGAGCAGTACTGCCACATATCATCAAAATGGGCATTGAAAATCCTCCAAATTAAAAGTATTGAGCAGCCAAAACAAGGAAGAGAAGTGATAATAGAACTACACCAATCATGTTCATGAACAAGATGTTCCAACCATTAAATTGTATGCAGGAATCTAACCTCATGTTTTTCAATTTCCCTACTCCACGTGGCAGAGTCCCACAAATCAATTCCCATGTCACCCCAGTACATGCCAACTTTCAAGTCCGTGTGCATTTTCAAAACCTCAGCTTGCTGTCGTAGCAAAGAAAATGACACAAAATGTTCAGCAATAGATATTGTATCCTCAATTAAAACAATATAACCTTCTGTTTGATGTGATTCACGGCATACCTGAGAAACCAGTACAACTTGTGGAACTAAGAACACAGCAATATATCGTGAAGGCTTGCGAATTTGATAAGCGTAGCTTCTTAGTAACATAGTTGCTATAAGGGTCTTGCCAGAACCTGTCTCTAAATATACTACAGTGTTCTGCTTGAGTGCCATATCTAATGCCTCAAGCTGATAACTATATACCAAAAAAGTATAACAAAATTAATATTAGAGAGCAATAAATAGTGATATAGCAAAAAAGAAAACATCCCTTCATTCTCTTGATAAGTAAAATATGCTTTTTCATATCAGCTGCTAAACATATAACAACAGCAGGAAACAGACGTAGCACCATCAAATTAAAAAGGAAAAAAGAAAGAAAAAGGGGTCACCATCTGGCAAAAGGAAGAGGATCGGATGAAGGATGTGGGTCAAGGTCCACTTCCATAGCAGCAGCATCCATGTCTGCAATACCAGCAACTAGGAAAGACATTCAGTGCCCTTGAGCTAACCGACAACAGCAAGATCTGTTTGATCCGATGCCCATTCCCACTCAGCCACAAAACAGTAGAAAGATGAATCTTTCAAACAATCTTGGCGCGCAAGTTCACTTCTTTGGTATCGAGTGTCCATCTCTTGTTCTCAATGACTTTTTCGTCCCCTGTGGGAGGAGTGACGAAAAAGCCACTGCCCAACACTCCCGTGGAGTAGTCATTGTTCCATCATCGTCAAATTTTGCAGTCAAATAGAAGCAGATTCACATAAATGCGACAGTAATGCCGCACCCAGTAGAGGCACATTACAAATTAAAAATATCATCACCGGAGAGCAACAGCGTGATCAACAGAAAGAGATGAGATGAACATGAAGAATAGGACCCAAAGAAGAGTAAGGGGATTACCGAGGCGCCCGGCGGAGAAGGATCAAGAGACCGATTCAATTATACCGTACGATATGTCACCGAAGCTCCTAAAGCTAAACGTAGGAGACGGGCCACAGTCCAATGAAGGGGCTTCCGGGTATCCTCCGAGCTGTCAGGACAAATATATAGAGTGGGGGAGGGAAAAGGTCATATGAGACTTCCTGGGAAGGGAACTTGGTGGAGAGGCAGTGAGGGGCGAGACTGTCCTCTGAAAGGGAAAGGAGAGAGTCTAAGTGGGGACAGAGGGAAGGAATAGGGAGAGGGAGGACAACGATGCCGAGCACAGAATAAAATCTATAAATATATCTATATGTAATACACAATTAGTAAACTTTTATAATTTTATAATTTTTAAGAATTAACTTATTTTGATCGTAATTTTTATAATAAATTTATTATATATTAACTATTGAATAGTTTCTCGAAGAGAAATCGGAGGATTTTTCGCATTAATCTTAATATTCACATGCCCAAACAGACCGATTATTTATTTTTTTGCATAAATTGTAAAGGTAGTTTGAGGAGTAAAAATAAGTTGAAATTAAGAAAGTAAATTTGCCTTAGCATTGTTATTATCCTTAAGTGAAAATGCCTTAATTTGATTTTTTCATTTTCTATCCTCTTTAGAATATACTAGATATTGACCTGTCTTACACGTATGAAACTGTCCATTATATATTTGATTATAAATTCTTTCTTTTTAAAATTGAGTGTTATTTATTTATAGATGACTAATATTTAAAGAGTGTATAATAAATAAATAAAATATATAATTATAAATGAAAAATAAGGGAGTTGTTATTTGATATTTATGCTTATATAAGTGAATTTACCATTTTATTCTCATTTATTTTTTATTAGTTAAAAATATATGTTATCAAGGGCATTTTAGAAAGTTCAAAAATTAGGCTGACTAACCCCGCTTTTCTCATGCAATGATAGATAGTAAATAAAATTCTTTTATAATTAAAAAGAATAAAGCGCTCAAAATTATAAATTATCGAGGAAATCTCGCGTAAATCGCAAGTGATATCAGTTTGGTCGGGTTTAGATATTCCCTTGTTTGGTTGAGCATCCACAGAACGCTTTTTACATCATCGTTTTGTCGTCTAGCGATTCGTTCGAGGTGGGAAGCCTGAGTGGCGGGGGCCGCCGCGGACCTCGGACTTGGACCGACTGGTTCACCTCTCCAGGCGTCGCTGACGCCAACGTGGGTTCTTTTAACTTTTCTTCAACAAATTTTAGATTTCTTTTTTTTTTTTTGCTGTAAACAAAATTTTCGAAATTATACTGTCACACCAACTTGGGATTGGCTAATGGTTCTTTCACTGGACCCCAAAATATGTGATCCCAGGATTGAATTCCAGGATCGAATCCTAGTATCGAATCACAGGTTGGGAGGGCAGACGGGAATTTTTCCAGGGATCTCGGCCCAATCGTAGATTAGTTTCGATGTGCGCTTCGACTGGCCCGGAGATACTGTGTGGTGCAAACCAAAAAAAATAAGAAATTATATTGTCACAATTTTGCAATTTACATAGTATCGTGTTTTGTAATTGGATCATGTAAATTTCAAAAATAATAATTCAGTTCTAGAAGATTATTTCTGTCACAATCTCACTCCAAATTGTAATTGTTCTGTTAATTACATAAAAGCCACGTTATCAAAAGATTCAAAACAGTGACGTTATGACCGAAAGTGTAACCGAACATTTTTTATACGATTGAATTAGCAATTTTTAAATTTATAAGATATATTACCTATTCATGATATATATGTAAGATCCGACCCAAATTGATCGTCGTATAGTGATGCCACGTGTCTCACTTAAATTAATTTTAATTCGACCTTACACACATATGCTTTTCGATCAATTCAGACAATTTTCGCATGTCAATAAATCTACTATTTAATTTGATGCTCTCCGTGTGGAGACGGATCGTGCGCTGGTATATATATAGTGTATGAATAATGTAATGCATCCATTACCACCAATTACTTCCTCACGGGGGAAAGCCATTCCCTTTACACTACGTATAGGCAAAAAAATGCTACCCTTTTTTTTTTAGTGAACCGAGAGAGTCTTGTCTGTAACGATGCCACGTGGCACGATACCAAGCAATGAAGTCAAACCAATTTTTTTTTTATAAAATTTAAAAGAAAAAAATAACCCTAAAAATGACTTAATTTTATTGATTGGTATCACCGTATAAGAACTACCACGTGGTGATACCGATAAATGCATGACTTTCTCCTGTGGATCGCGGTCACTTTTTTTACCGGCTTCCGATTTACATGACATTCTTCGGCCTCAGTCGCACATGCGACTGAAATTGACATATCGACTATGCACCTCGCATAAACTTGCCTTCTCGAGTTGATTGTAGGTTCAAAACAAGAACGATGACAGCATGTCTCGGCCGGCACGTTCGATTCTTGAATAATGCAAGTGCTGGAATAGTCCTGTTTTTGATGACGGGATGTGCAAAGCAGATGTTTCATTTAAAGGAGGGTTGTGCGGATTGAAGTTGGCTCTGTCATTGCCTTCCAACGAAAGTAAAAGTACCCCAGACGCCGCAGAGAATCTTTTGCCGCCTCGTATGGTCTAAAGAATCTTTTATAACTTGAGTAAGAGAGAGAGAGAGAGACCTCTCAAAGTTTCTTTCAATTTTTTCAGTCCACGCCACCGAACATTATTCTTTCCTTTCTCAATATAATTTTTCTTCATTGAGAATACTTAAATTAATGTCTTATTTAATAAGAACATGTATTCAACCCACATCCACCGATTCAGTTTGGTACCTTTTTCTTTTTTTTTTTGGAGTTGGAAAAACAATAGTAGAAGATGCAGTCCCCGACATGCAATGTGTTTTAGATCTTCGTGTTAGATCAAACACATTTCATACGAAATAAATAGCCGATAGTGAAAAAAAGGGTTTCGTTAGTGGTATTGGATCCCACAAAGATTATATAAGATGACCATAATCGATTTATAAAATAAATGAGTACTTAGTTCATGCTTTTAGGAGAAAACGGGTTCGGTCCATTGTAAAACCCATTATCAATAATATAATATAAGAGCATTCAATCACACAACAACCACGGATATAAATCCAGCAATCTCCTCTAAGTCTAGTCACCGACCTCATTATCGATTCGCTCACACGACATCATACAATTCAACAACTGATCTCCCGTTTGGAATCCCCTTGTGGGTCGTGGGATTAGCTTGATGGAATGCAGATACCCTCGACATCATTAAAAAAATAGTCTTAAAAGTGGTTTAACATTTCCTAAAACATATCAGGTTTGAGTATTGTGAATAATAAAATTAATATTATAAGAGATTTAATTTTTAACATATGGCCCGATTGAGTTATGAGGGACCACCGGACAACCATGATTGGACTCATCTTACTACAGAGGGAAAAAGGCAACTAGAGTTAGATGAGATAGTTGAAATGACTACTTCTCTTCCCCTCTTTGTAATAAAGATTGAAGTGGTTATAACAATAACTTCTCTCATTTAGCGACCCCGAGAAGGCAAAATAAAGCGCTTGTTTGGAATTTGAGGGCTATAGAGGGTCATTGGTTTTTTTTTTTTTTAATAATCGAGGTATCTCCGTGTCTTTCGAAATTGATTGGGGTCATTTGACACATTCTCTTCAAGACATATGCAATAGCCTACAAACCATGTGTGTCGGGTAAGTTAGGATAAATCATGACAGACTCGTGCTCCCGAGGAGTTGAATGCAGAACATGCGAAACAAGCGGCCCATTGCTTACCACTAGGCTGGCCCCTAGAGACAATAGAGGGATATTGTTATAATCACTTCAATAATCGTTATTTGGCTTTAGAAAAATAGGAGGTTTTTTTAATAAATAAATAGGAAGGTTACGAAAGAGTTAGTATAACCCTTGTTCGACAATTTAAAATAAAAGGGTTATGAAGAGTCGTGAAGTGAGAAGGGTGTGTGCAAGTACCAGGTAGATCCGAAACCGGTTAAGTTATGTTCCAGGTAAATTCTAATGGAAATACATTAAGTTTCGAGTAGAAAAATGAGGATTGATTAAAATTGATTTTGTTTCCGCTTTTCATTAAGCGTGATGCTCGGAACCAAAACTGTAACTAAAACCGAGAATCGACAAATATATATTTATATTCATATTGAATATAAAACATGAATATACAACCTCTTATCTTAATATTTCATTCTATCATGTTCTTGCACCTTCAAACTTTTAGCCTCTCTTGACTCTTATCTTTTCCTTAGTTTTTTGCATCTAAAAATCTTCATTCTTTTGCAACAAGAGTTTTACCAATCACAAAATCTCTCTCCCATTGCTTTCAATGGATTTTTTGACATTTTTTGGATATGTCAATCAAGAAAATTGTTAAATAATTGCACGATTAATTGATTTAAAATTTTTAGTTTTATTTATTTATAGTAGAATTGGTTTCAACGGGTACTCGGAACTTGTGGTACAATATAAGTTTTAGATAGAATCCGGTTCTTAAAACTTATAGGGTAGTGTTCGATTCCAAATTTTAAGAATCGGTCATGAAGGGGTAGGATCCGGGTATTATGAAAAATATTGGGTACCCAGACCCGATCACCCTTAGAAGTGCTGATAAACCTTTCATAACATTCCAATGAGCAAAAAAATCAACCACCATAAACTTCCACAACTCTCCATAAACCTCTCTACACCTCAATCCAAACAAGCGCTAAGGGAAAGTGGTAGATTAAAGTTATGAATTATTCATCCAACGGTCTATGTTTCAAACATTGGACATCTAAATAGGTAGGAAAATGATAATGAATTGTTGAATTTTTTTTTGATTTGATTGTTGAATTGATCCACTGAATTAAACTGTTGAACAATTCAATAACTGAACTGCAGAAATTTTCTTAAATAAATTGTTACGAAGATATGAAATAAAATAAGTGAAAAATTTTGCCTTCCAACTAACATAAGTTATTGAAATGGTACAATATATATTCCTCTTAAATAAGATTTCGAGTTTTCGAGTTTTATGAATGGATAAAATTCATAATTTAGAGAATTTTTACCCTGTATTGGCAGATCCGATCGAAACTAAATTAATTAGAATCATTGGACTTTCGAATAACATTTGATATAAATGGAACAAAAAGAAAATTTGCACCATCCCCAACTGGAACGGTTTTATACCCGGACTGTGTTCCTCTATTTGACGGGGTGAAAAAAAAAAAAAAGGAAGGATGCTTGTTATGGAAGAATAATTTTGGACCAAAAACACGATTGTATTGAAGTGAATATATGGAAATTTTATGTATTATTAAAGGTAATTTTCTGTTGTGTAAGGTGGCATGGCAAAATTTATGGCATTGCCATGAATTAATAATAGCGAAAATTATTACGTATTTTATTTGTTTTTTTTTTTTTGCGTAGTCATGATCATAGTTTTAAAAATTGGATCGGACTGGGAACTGGCCAAGGTATCGGTTCCATGTTCAACTAGTTCAACCGAGGGTTCAATGGGTCGAATAGGATTTATTTGAAAAATAATAAATATATAAAGTACATGTAATAAACTAAAATACACAAGTATTAACAATTTAATATCTTATGGGCTCAACCCGGTTCATTAAAAATCGGTCGGGGTTCAACCCCAATTCTTGCCGAATCAAAATTGCCTATGGCACTATGGGACACGTGACAATATAGAAAGTTGCCAGGTTTTTGCTTTGGTGGCATTCAAAAACTTTGAAAAATAGCCAAAAATTTTGGAAAAATCAAGATTTTTTTTCCAAAAATCTAAAAAAAAAGATTTTTTTAAATTTAGAAAAAATAAAAAATTTTAAATTAAAAATAAGAAAATATTCTTTAAATTAAGAAAAATAAAAATTATGTTATAAAAAATGCTAAAATTATTTTAAAAATTTCAAAAATTCATAATTTTAAAAAATTATAAAGTTGCGAATTTTTTTTTAAAAATTGATTATTTAGGAAAATTTAAAATTTATATTTTAAAAAATAAAAATATCATCAACATCAATTTATAAAGTATGCAAACATTGATACACTTAAGTCAAAATGGTAGACCAAAATGTTCAACTGACAATGAAGTCTATGATAGATTGGCTCATCTTTCGGATGTTATTTGAATTGATAAGTTATGAGAGTAATAAAGGGGAGAGTTATGGAGGGGAAGGGAGAGGAATGTTGTGAAGAGTCAGATAACCCTTCATTTGGAGGTGTCGTGAAGGCGTGATATAACCATATACAAATAGTCACTCTATTACTATGACAATGATAGTACTAATTTTTTTTTTATATCTAAACCACAGGTATTTGGAAGCCCAATGACTTATGACTAGTCCAGTTCGAGTTGTATGGGCCAGATATACCTAATCCACTAGGAGTCAAACTAACTCAGTCAATCATTCCACTTTGGGATATTACTGTAAAAAATTCTTTTTTAAAATCATATATTTTTCACATTCTCCAAAATTTTTAAATTACTTTAATATTTTTATTAAATTTATCTTAAATATTTTGAATTTCTATACGTTTATTATTTTCTTCATTTCTATATTTTTCTCATTTATTGGAATTAAAATATTTTTAAATTTTCTTTTCTAAATGTCTTTTTTTGAAATTTTCAAATATTTTCTTTTTTTTGAAATTAAAATTTTTAATTTTTTTATTAATTTCCCTTTTTAATCATTTTTTAAATTTTTTGAATGCCATGTCAGCAAAAACCTCAATTTGGCAACTTTTTGTATTGTTATGTGTCCTATCGTGCCACATAGGTTTGCCCCTTAGGCAAATTTAATGATATTATAACGGAAAAATTGATTGGTGATGAAATAGGAAAAATGGAGCAAATATTGTGATTTTTTAGGTCATAACAAATTAAGTGACAATATAGAAAATTTCGAGAAACCACATAATTTTCTAGGCTATTACACTTTTTTTTGTATATAATAAATTCGAATTTTCAGACATGTTGAAGAAGATGATGAAAGTTATCAAAAGTGGGAGAATGACAAAGCTAGATGAGAAAATTGAAAAATTAGGATTGATGAAAATGTGTTTGAATAATAAATTTTGGCAAATTTGATAAATGATAATGGCAATTACATGATTTAAAAATAAAAGATATTGTTAATGTAATTTAGTGCAATCTCCAATTTTTAACAATATATTGATAGTGTGACTAAAATGATGATAAAATAGTTGATGTTGGGTCAAACTGGCGGTGAAAAAAGTTTGGAGACTAATTTGTTGCTTTTTTTTTTAATATTAGAGATCAAAATAAAAGTTTTCAAATAAAAATATAAAATTAATACAATTGTGCTATGTGTATGTCATGTGGTAATTGTTTGAGTCAAATTATTGATAAAAGATTTGGGATTAAATTATTAGTCAGTATAATATCTATTTCTATTCCTATATACTAAAGAAGAGTACTAAAACTCTTCTATTGACACGTGTCTCAATTGTCTTGTTGACACGTATCCTAATTGTAACTAAAGGGAGTTACAGGGAGACCTTTTGGTACTACCACGCCATCAATTGGGTAAATGAATTTCAATTAAAGGGTCTCCGTTTATTTTTCTAATTCTCTCTCTATCGTACACTATCATTCTCTACTTTTTATTTTAATGGATATACCAGTATTTTGTTACACAAAAAACCTAACATTTGCCTATATAATTAAGTTAAATGTTCAACGCAGTTATTATCCGTTATTTTCTTTTTATAAAGAATGTCAAACTTTTATTCTTCCGTGTAAAGGGTGCCTATTCTAGTATAACTGTTATCGCATAAATACATGAGCAAGCTATTAATATAAAATATTTTTTGTTATTGAATGATCGTCTCTCACCGCCACAGGTTCTTAAAAGTGTTAATGGTGGAAAATAGCACCACTATCCACCAAACTTACAAAAATAGCACCACTTTGTAAAAATTTTAAAAAAAGCACCAATTTATGTAAAATGTCTTATTTGCCCTTCCCATTTCAATTCTCGCCCTTCCCATTTCCTCTGTCCGTACGTCCTCTCTCTCCTCTTGGCCTCCCATTCCCTTCCCATTTCCTTTGTTCGGCGGTCGATGGTGCTCGGGGCGTCGAGAGACGGCACGGCGGGCACCTACGAGACTGGCGTTCGGAGACGGCATGGCGATCGACGATGCTCGAGGCGTCGGGAGATGGCACGGCGAGCGCCGGCCCGACGGTTAAGGCGGGGCGACGAGCGCTGCTACGCTAGCTGTGGGGCACCAATGCTACCGGTGACGGTGACGGTGACGACAGGAGGAAGAAGAAGAAGAGAGTGGGGGAGAGTTGGGGTAAAAAATGGGGAGGGTATTGTGGGGATTTTTGAAAAAGTGATTAAAAGGGAATGTAAAGTGATGTTATATTTACAACTTTTTACAACATGATGCTATTTTTGAAATTACCTCCACAAATAGTACTAGATAAATTTTTATCTCTTCATAAAACTAGTTAGGAATAAATTGACTGATTACTCTTTTTTTTTATTTATAATAGAGACATCCGAGTGCCTTTTGAGCCCAGCTTCAAACCACGTGTACCAGATAAATTAGACGAACCCGACATATTTAAGAGAATTGAAAGCTCCTACTTACGAAGGAACACTCATCTTAGGGATTAAACCAGGACCTCTTAGAAGAGGCTCCAAGCCCACCAGTGGGGCTGTGCCCCCGTGGGCAAATTGGCTGATTACTCATAATTCAAACATTAGGTACCTCAGGTTTTCTCATTAAAGAAATCGCGATTAATTGAGGAAGCGCTGGACCGAGAAATTGGTGGCTTCCTTCCCCAGCCGCTGGCAGCATCTCCCAGCCATAGGAGCACAGATAGTGACGACAGTCCTTTGTCTTTCCGACCAAGGGAGGAAGCTCTGAGTAATGGTGAATTTGCGGCCGGTGACACTGATTGGTTTGTTCCTACTCGTCGCCATCGTCGGATCAGGAGTCCTGACTTCCGCGGGAGGAGAGGATGGTGAGGAATTGAAGAGAGTGATAGAAGTGGAGGGGCCGGTAGTGTCGGCGGTGCAGCTATCGGATCTCCACTTCAGCGTCCACCACCCACGACGCGCTCTTGACTTCCGCCGTCTCGTAGGCCCCGCCCTCTCCCTCATACGCCCTTCACTCGTCCTCCTCACCGGTGATCTTACAGGTTCCCCTCCATTCCCTTCCTCTCTCCCCATCGCTATGCTTATTCCTTTACTATTCATTTTCATGTTAATTGGGTAATCTCGGGCTCATGATTAGAGCGGTATCTGCGACTGCCCGCTTCAGGCAATTTAGCAAAAATTTGAACTTTAACGTCGGTACTTTAGCAAGTTCATGACTCTGCTGTTATCAATCCTCCCAAAGATGGGAAAAGCAGGGATTTGCTGACGATGAAGCAAAATGAGGAAGAATGGGTGGAATATCAGAGCGTGATGGAAGATGTAATTCAGAGGAGTGGACTTGACAGGACCATCTTTTATGATGTCAGGGGGAATCACGATAACTTTGGTGTCCCTGAAATTGGCGGTGCGTGGGATTTCTTCTCCAAGTACAGCATCAATGGGCGACTCGGAAGGAGGAGCAACGTTAACAGTATCATTCTTCAGGTCGGTTTCTTGCAGCTCCCACCCTTTTGCTTCATGAGTAGCTCTTCAGATCGAATTCAATTTCAGAGCTTCTCCTAGCAATCAGTGTCCTTGCAGATTGTTTGGTTGCCTGTTTGTCAATGTCACTGACTTTTGCATATTTCTGGCTTCATTGGAATGAAGACACGTGAGGGGAAACATCTATTCGTGGGACTGGACAGCACAATGCCAGTTGGTCTTCGAGGACCGACCAATCTTTTTGGGCATCCCTCTGATGACCTATTAGCCGAGGTAGATGCACAGCTTTCACAGTGGGGTTCCCCCTTCATGGCACCAGTGACAAAGATATCCTTTGGGCATTTTCCTCTTTCATTCTCTGCTGCATCTGAATCTGGAAAGACCCTGAAAGAGATCTTTCTCAAGCATTCAATCTCAGCATATCTCTGTGGGCATCTCCACACGAAGTTTGGCAAGAATCTGAAGCGGCTTCATCGTTCCAGTGGTCACATTTTATCCTCAGAGAGGTTCTTCCAGTTAAATATGCAGCCACAGGCTTCCTCAATGACTGAAAACTGCTCTTCTGGGCCTCCCCTGGCTGAAGAATTCTGGGAATGGGAGATGGGTGATTGGAGAAAGAGCCGAATGATGCGTATTTTGGCTATTGACAGTGGTCATGTTTCATATGTTGACATTGACTTCAAATCAGGGCCTAAAGAAACCATTATCTTGCCCACATTTCCCCTTGATTCTCGCTTCATGTCCACGTCTTTGTTGCGCCATAGATATGCATGTCAATATATGGATCCTTCATCCTATGAGACTATCAGAGCACTTGTGTTTTCCAGTTCTCAATTGTGTCAGTGATAGTCAGAATCTTTGACTTGAGAGGTGGAGATTTTACCACGGTCATGGAGTCTCATATGACCAAGCATGACAATAACACCTCTGGAGGAGTTCTTTACAGCGCTCCTTGGAATTATAGGGCTTTCGAGGATCCCTCTCCTGATAGATATTGGCTTCAAATCATAGCTAATGAGGCTATGGGCAGGCCAAGCTTCACAGAACCAAGGCCGTTTTCTGTCAATGGCCTCAGCGCTCAACGCTCATGGACTTGGAAGGAGTTCTTTGTTATGGGTTGTCAGTGGGCTTCTCTTTATGGTCCCCTGCTTTGGTGTGCATTTTGTTTTCTGTTCTCACTTCTTCTCATTCCGAAACTGCTGCTGTACACCAATAAACAGTTCACCCACGAAAGTTTCATTGCCAAGAAAGGCATCTTCAGTGGAGTGGCATGGATTTTACAGGAGCTCTGCAACATTCCTGTTGTATGGTTTGGTTTCGTCGGCTACCTGTTCTTCCTTTTACTGTTCCCATGGTTCATTGGCCGAGTTTTTGTTGATGGTGAAAAGGATACATGACCTACAATGGTTGGGTTGTGAAGAGCACCAGTCAGAGAGGAGGAACATTTTTCCTAGGATATCCTGACATTATGGTAATTGTGATTCCTCACCTAATCTTTGTGGTCTTTCCAGCGCTCTTGATTGCTGCAGCTCTTGCTGCTGAGAAGGCTCACTATAAAGAACAGGTTCGAACTACTTTGGAGAAAAAGGAAGATGATTACAGTCAGCAGCGCAGTGGTTCTGTAAAGCTTGATAACCGTGGAAGTCGAATATCGAAGTTAAGATTTGGCAATCGGTGGGCACGGAAATTTCTTTTGGCTATTTGCTTGGGAATTCTTTGCAAGCATTTCTTGGTGAGTTTTCAACTTTCCAAGTGCAATTGTTACATTTCTCAATTATTTCTTCTTTCTTGGTTGCGATATTTGATCTGATCCAATAAATGTTCACTTAGGAGAGAGATGAACTATGTATGTTCTTGGTGATTATATAGAAGATAGTATATCGATTTGATCAGTCTCCACTTGATCTTGTCAAAAATGCATGGTGCCATATGATTCTATTCCCCTGCATTAATGCTGAGGCTGTGTTTTTTCGATTACAGATTTGCTGGGCTCTTATCAAAGCCTACGAGATGAACCCTTTCTTCCATTTCCCGGGTTACAGTTTCTTTGCGCCTTTGTTGCTGGCTTATACTATGTATCATACAGGAAGAGTCTTCTAGAACAAATAAGTGGTAGAAGTTTCTCTTCGTCTTTTACTAATGATCATGGAGATAAGCATCCGATGCATTTGCTTGGAAGCACATCAGCTCAAGACTTGCGGTGGGAGACTTTTACTTGAGCAATGGACCGACTCTCTGCCAACAGAGTTTTACTCAGGTCCGTGACCCTATTTGTTAGCTCAAGGGAATCACAATAAAGCCAGATTCTATTTGTGAAAGTTAACGCAACACCACTTAGCAAATTTACTTAAACGAGAGAAACTTATAATACGCTTACTCTGATTCCCAAGTGAATTTTGCTTCTTCCTCATACTTGTAGAAAGGAATGGACTGAAATGAATATTTTAATCTTATATTTTGTGTTTTTTAAATCATGGAAAAATCTCTGCTTGGTCATTTTGAATCATGGAACATTTCATACCGGTGGAATGAGGTTTCTTTAAAAAAGTCTAGGAGAACTCATTCCATCACTTCTCGCAATAAAATTTTTCAAGATAAATTTTACAATTACGAATTCTCTACATGTTCTTGCATTTTATTTTATAAAAACCATTTCATTCGTCTTCATTATCTCATACCAAGAGTAGCATTATGTTATGTTTGTTAAATATGAGTGGAATGGAATGGAAAGTGTTTTTTTTTTTACCATTTCATTCTATATTTTTTATGCAGTTAAAGATTGATGTGTAGTGAATGAAGTGTTTTTTCTAAAATTGATGATATTGGCATTCTTTTAGAAAAATTCATGAATGCTCATTCTACCACTTTTATCAAATTAATGTTAAATACATTCCTTCACATTTTAAAATTAACACAACTAATTTCAGCAGCCTCGAGTATGAATTTCTCGACCTT